>JBBMKD010000102.1:4828084-4856822 GCA_037834095.1 Argya squamiceps
GGAACCTGGAAGAACACTGCTTCAACAATTGGTTTCAACAGTTGATGAAGAGGGTGATAGAATACTTTGTGCATATCATATACTACAACCCAGGACATGCTCTCATGTGGAGTGGCTGATGGCCAGATTTTGGCTGTCACCAGAGTAAACAAGTTGGCATCCAGAGAAGCTGTGGATGCCCCTTCCCTGGAAATGTTCAAGGCTAGATTGGATGGGCCCTGAGCAACCTGATCTAGTGGAAAGTGTTCCTGCCCATGGCAGGGCTTTGAAATTAGATGATCTTTAGGGTCACTTCCAGCCCAAAACATTCTCTGGCTCTGTGTTTTTATGAAACTGGAAAGATGTTTCTGCATCTCCAGAGATGAATTGACACAAAGAAGAACAAGACAGGGAACAAAACCTCGTCTTTTACTTTTAACAGATGCCTGGGGAACCAATTTTTAACTTTTTGACTTTTAACTTCCATTTGTCTGAACATACCATTAAGGCCAAGTCATCTTTGTTTTCCTGTGACAACACTTTCAAGAAAATGAGTTTAACATCTTGAGGTTTCTTTCTTTCTTCTAGAGGGAAGCATGCAAACAAAATCCCTGTCTTTCCTTCAGTCTGAAATGATCCCAGCACCCCTCTGCTCTTCCAGTCCTTTGCAGAGAGCAGACCATAGGTCTGTAAGTGAATACAGAAGTAATGGGTGTCTAAACTCCCAGTGTTCTTGCTGGAGGTTCAATTAAGGGAACCTAAGGATTCTAAAGAACCTAAAACATCTACCCTGAAACAGGCCCATGTAGTTGTACAAAATCAATCTGCTTGCAAGGTGAGTTTCACCAGTATGACTGCAGAACTTCCTCTAATGGTGATGAGCTCTCACCTGACACAAGGGTCTGTGTCCTGGCAGAGAAGAGAGTAACTCAACATGTCTGTGTTATATAAGAAAAAAATGCTTTCCTTTAATCATGAGCAAAGAAGGAAGCAGAGCTATTTAGCAAACAAGCAAGATCTCTCTCCTCTGAACTCCTGGAGTCTGTCTGAATGAATGTCTGAATTCCTGGAGTGTGTTTCCAGAGTGGTATAACTTTTATAGGGGTTTCTGGTCTCTTTCACAGGGGAATTTATTTTCAATGCTCTTTGTCTGATGCATGGCAAACACTCCTGCTCTTCAGAGGTGTATTTGTCAGCCCCAGGAATAAGCCTCCCTAATGGTCTGGAAGATAGAGAGGTGATTAGAAGCAATTGAATGGAACTGTGGGCAAGGAAATGATCCTAAGTCTTCTGTGAAAAGCAGTTACAGGGTGTTCCTGGAAGGCTCTTCCAGCCCACTGCTGATTACTGCAGTGCTGAAAGTTGCAGCAGGATTATGGCTTATCAGTTGTTGCCTTTTTTTCCTTGTGTGAATTAAAACCTTTATATAGCAGTAGAGGTCAGCCTGAAAATGCTGTTATTGATAAGCAGAGAAGCTGGGGAGGGGTCTGGAGCACAGGGCTTGTGAGGAGCAGCTGAGGGAGCTGGAGAGGATCAGCCTGTGGAAAAGAAGGCTCAAGGGGCACCTTTTCACTCTCTACAACTCCCTGACAGGAGGAGGCAGCCTGGAGGAGGTTGTCTCTTCTTCCAAGTAGAAAGTGATAGGACCAAAGGAAATGGCCTCAAGCTGTGGCAGGGGAGGTTTAGACTGGGTGTTAGAAAGTATTTCCTCACAGAAAAGCTTGTCAGGCATTGGAACAGGCTGTCCAGGGCAGTGGTGGAGTCACCATGCCTGGAGGGGTTTAAAAGATGCGTAGATGTGGCCCTTGGGGACAGGGTTTAGTGGTGTGTTGGCAGTGCTGGGTTAATGGTTGGACTCGACGGTCTTAGAGAGGTTTCCCAAACTTAATGATTCTGTGATTCCATGGTGAGCAGGAGTCTTTCAGACTGAAGACTGAGTCTCCTCAGGGAGGCCAGTGACTGACAGAGCTGGAAGGGCAGTACTTTTTGTGGGCACTTCAAATGAAGCCTATTTCCTGTCCACTGCTGCAAAAGAACCAACCTGGAGCTGAACTTGTCTTTTGACCCTTCAAGGCTTTACAGTTCTGATAATACCAACTGTCCTCTGTCTCCTGGTCCAGATAACTCTCCCACCCTGCTAACTTTTGAAAATATCTACTGTGTGAGGATGCAGAGACCCAGCAGGGCAAAGAACAGTGAACAATGCCATGTCTTGTACCCCAAAATCCCAGAAAATCTGTGACAGCTCATTTGGGATCTGAAAGTTTCTATGTGCTCTGTTGGTTTATTATTGCAAAGTCTGAAGTGCAGGGAATGTGAACTGATCCTTCAGCTTGTGTTTGAGTTTCAAATCTTTGCATTTGTTTTTTCTCTCCAGCTCTTCCAGTGTCTCAAGGAGCCATGTATGGTGCTGAAATAATGCAGCATCTGTCTCCTCATCATATTTCAGTTCCTAGCTGATGGAAATGCCATGAAAGAAACACGTCTTAAATGATCTTAGCCTCATAAATGGCTCTTTGAGACATTTAAAATCCTGTAAGACCAGATACACAAACAATAAGATTGGTATTTTTAAGCAGTGGCAGTGCAGGATATTTGGTTTATTTGAGTTTATATGGAGTAATTTTCATTACCCAAATAACCTGTTTGCAGCTTACTAAAATTGCTCCACAGCTGTCCCTCAAGAGAAATGGAACAAATGTGTGATGGACGCTAAGATGGAAACAAACAGGAAGAAGAAAGGAGTGTTGAAGAAATTTTGAAGATGATCTCCAGATAACTAACTCTCCCTTATTTTTGCAACTGGTCCTACTAAAGGAATTGGGAAGGTCTAAGTAGTTATTTTTTTCTGATTGCCTGAAAATAGATTTGCTCAGTTTATTATGACCTGCTCTTCCAGCTCAGCCTTCAGTGTGGAACTGAAAATTATGTCCCTATTCATCTTTTGGCATATCTTTCAAATACACAGAGTTCTAGATGTAAATCAATGCATTCTGGCTATGTACCTCTTTTCTGGGGAGGAAGCAGAACTTCAGCGTGGTCTAGAACACCTGAAACAAGGTGTTCATAATGCAAGATGACAACTGCTGTTTAAAACCTAATATGGGCTTAGGGATATGGAGTGGTGGACTCTGAACTGTCCCTTCCTCTCCAGTGTCCTGCTCCTAATTCATTCGTGTGGGCTCTTTTTCCTCAGAGGAAAAAAAGGAAACATTAACTGTAACAACTTACTTATTTCTTTTTAATGAAGTTACTGTCCCATTCTCAGATAAACTGATGGACTGAGTGATGAGGTGTCTGCCTGTAGATCAGAGCAGCTACAGTCAGACCCAGAGGTTGGCAGACTAAATCTGAGCCAGGCTGTAGGACACAGCTCCACAGCCTCACCTCCAGTCCTGTGGGCAGTTTTGGTCACCATAATATAAGAAAGACATTAAACTATGAAAGTGTGTCCAAGGGAGGGCAACAAAGATGGTGAAGGGCCTTGAGGAGAAGCCTTGTGAGGAGCAGCTGAGGACACTGGGTCTGTTCAGCCTGGAGGGAACAGAAGGAGAGACCTCACTGCAGTTACAACTTCCTCCTGAGGAGGAGGGGCAGACACTGATCCCCTCTTTGTGTGACCAGAGACAGGAACTGAGGGAATGCCCTGAAATTGTGTCAGGGAGGTTTACGTTGTACGTCAAGAAAATGTTCTTTCTCCAGAGGATGGTTGGGCACTGGAACAGGTGCCCCGGGAAGTGGTCACAGCACCAGCCTGAGCTCAAGCAACGTTTGGACAATGCTCTCAGCCACATGGTGGGATTTTTGGGGAGTTTTTGTGCAGGGCCTGGAGCTGGACACAATGGTCCTTGAGGATCCCCTCCAACTCAGGATATGCTGTGATTCTGTGAGAAACTACCCACTCCCTCCATGGGCTCCTCACATTCCCCCTCACCTGGGGTGAACTCTGTGCCACCCACCCACCCCTGAGCTCAGTGTGAGGTGAGGCACAGCAGTGAGAAAGGACTGGGAGCTGGGGTAGTTCAGCCTGGAGAAAAGGAGACTCAGAGGTGACCTTATCACTCTCTACAACTCCCTGAAGGGTGGTTGTAGACAGGTGGGGCTTGGTTTCTTTCTCCAGGCAACATCTGACAAAATGAAAGGACACAGTCTTAAGCTGCACAAAGGGAAATATAAGTTGGATATTAGGAAAAAGTTTTTTACAGAAAGGATGATAAAGTACTGGAATGGTTTGCCCGGGGAGGAGGTGGAGTCACCATCCCTGGATGTGTTTAAAGAAAGACTGGATGTGGCACTCAGTGCCATGGTTTAGTTGAGATGCCAGGGCTGGCTTGGACTCAATTATCTTGAAGGTCTCCTCCAACCTTGTGATTCTGTGATTCTGTGATTCTGTGATCAGCTGCTCCTCCTCATAAGGCTTGTGGGGGCCCAACACCTCAGCTGCTTTCTCCCATGGGGGAAAGGGATACACACAAGTGTCCAGACCTTTCCTGGTGTGCCCACCCTACCCAGGCTCCACACACCTACACTGAGTCCTGGACTGGGGGGATCTGTGTCACCCTGGACTCATTTTTCAGATAAGAATATGAACACTCTTTGCTCCAGGGCTGATGATCCACCCACCCCGTGAAGCAGATGCAGACCAAGTCCCTCCAGTGACTCAGAGTGGTCTCAATGTGTGATTCAGCTGGTCCATCAAGAGATGATTTCTAGGTATTTTCAGAGGAAATAAGTACTGAACAAAAGAAACTCAACCAGACAAAAGTATTTTTAGAGGTAAAGTTTACCGTCAGAACGCAGCAATAGAAGTTAAAATAAAAAAAGAAAGCCACAAAATATCTAAAATCTTGAGTTGAGAATGTACAAAACAAAGTCATAATAATAAGAAAAATTGCTTTACAAAGTCTCAAAATGAATTTAAACAGTAAACATGTAGGAAAGCATGGAAAATCTAAAATAAGGGGTTTGTGTATACTGAATAATAAATTACAATTCTAGAAATAAAGAAAAGAAAGCAGTAACCATTCTGACTCAAGAATCTTTCATAGCATCTCTCTTTAGGGGAGTGGCATTGATAATAGCTGTAGGTCTTGGCTTTACAATTTTCAGTATCATCAAACACTTTCCAGGAACTGAAAAACAAACTGATAAATAACTCCCCCAAGTCTGAGAGTGACAACAACTCAGGATTTTTTTTTCCTTTTCTTTTCTTAATGGCTAAGAGAAAACCTATCCAACCCACCCATCAATATGAGCTTGTGTATATATATAATGTGTATGTGTAGGATGCCCTTCTTAGAAAAAGAAGGTACCATAAAGGTGTTTATTTGCCAGTGACCAGATTGATTGGTTCTTTAATTGATCCTACCTATCCTTCCTTCTGCAGTAGTTCAGAGAAGCCCCATCCAACACCTCCAGCCACCCCCACCAAACATTCCAGGGGGAAGTACTCTAAGGTGCCCATGGATGGATTTTTCCCTTGTGCTTCTAACAGTGCCAGGACTCTGGGTTGTGGTGCAGCACCAAGTCTGTTGGGTTGGCCAGGTGAGGGCTGTTCTCCAGTGTCAAGGCAGGCTGCACTTGTCCTGTCTGTGTGCAAACACCAAGACGATGACCCTGAGAAGTCCTGAGGGTGTAGGTAAATCCCTGTATGCAATGTGGATAAAACAGGAGAAATGTTTATCGTGGCCTTTCTCTTTTGTCTTATACAGTCCTCTCTCATTCTCCAGAATCTCCTATTTCTTTGGCTTGGAGTTGCCAAAGGTGACAAAGACCACTCCTGGCTCCTGAAAACTCCCATTGGTGTGGAATTCTTCACCTGGGCTCTTCAAGTACCTCCGAAACACAGGCGAGGCAGACACCTCATACTGGGGGTGGGAAACCACATCACACGTGGAGGACGTTTGTGTCTCGGATTGCTTGGTGACTGTGGTGGACGAAGTGATGATTTTGTTTCCAAACTGGTCCATTTCCTCATACTGCTCCATGACAGTCCTGGTGGCTCCGTAGAGCTTGGACCCGTCGGGGCCTGTCTGCAGCTCCAAGATGCTTTTCTGCCTCCGTGGATTTTGTGGGCTGGGGACATTCAGGGAGCGGTATTCTGAAAAGCTGCCTTTCATCCCACAGTGGCAGCTGTCTTTGGAGTTGTCCAGAGAGCACTTCTCTTTGTCACTGGTTGGGTGGTTGTTGGCATTGCCAGGTGTGTGCTGTTTCATGGAGCTCAGCCCAGCTTTTGTTTGGACGGGGTCTGGCTTCTTCTCTAAGGGTTTTGTGTTGAGCCCAGCAGACCCTGCTGCGGGGTGGTTATAGGAGCTAAAGCTGTTCTGAGCAAAAGAATCCCTCTTTCCTGGAGAGTCAAGACGGTCTGGTGAAGGGCCATCCTGGGGGGAATGTGCTGTCCTGGGTGATTCTGCTGGTTTCCTGGCAGCAGACTCAATGGAGATGTAGGAAGGTGAGGAGGGAGAGCTGACACGGGACTGAATGAGGCGGGGAACCCCCAGCTCTGCCTTGGCTGCCTCTGTCTTTTCTGCCACCTTTGCACTTTCCACAGATGCTGCTTCCCCTGTCTCCAACATGGCTTCCTCTTGCCTGGCTTTGCTTGAAACAATGCTGATTTTACGGATATTGCTACTGCTCACAGAGCTTTGGGCACTCCCCAGAGACTCCTTGAACAGCCCTGAGAGCCCAGCAACGTCTGACTCAGACTTGAGACTAGAAACAGAATAAATAGCTTTCTTGATGGCCTCCTCGATGTCCTGGATGCGGGCAAGTGTCTGCTCCTTCAGGTGGAGGATCTCAGCACTTGCTCTCTCCAGGTCCTCAAACACCAGATCCACCGAGGAGGCACTGTCAGCGTCCTCCTTTGCCTTGTCCTGCTGCTTGGCCTTCTGGCGCACAACCCACTCGGGGACCTTCTCAAAGAAGCTCTTGAGAGCTTTCACATCCACTTTGCTTGTCTCCTCCTCAAACTCCCTCACTCGGGTCAAGATCTCTTGCAGCTGCTCCTGCCTCCTGAGGTTCTCAAAGATCTCCATGGCCTCCTTGATGTTGCCTTTCATGATCTCCTCCTTGTGTACTGACAACCTCTTCCGACGCTCATCTTCCGTTTCTCTTTTTTTCTCTCTCATAACAACCACTGGCTTCTCCTGGGCAGGTGTCTCTGTCTCCCTATCAGGACATTTCTGTTGCCTGCTGTTTCCCTGCTGGTGCTCCTCAAAGGAGTTCAATGACTGCTGATGGAAGGACATTGAATGAGACATTTGCCTCCTCTCATGCACCTGCTGCACGACTCTCTGACTATCCCACAATCCATAAGAATTGGATACACTTTCCCTTTCCACCTTGGATGAGGCATTTTGTGCGGTGCCATCTCCTCTTTCTGGAGGGGTGTTGTGACCCACAGGGGAGGTGCTTGGCTCAGTTTGTCCTGGCACATGCTGTGTCTGTGCTCTGCCAGGACAGGCTGGAGGTGAAGAACACCCATTCTGCTCTTGGCACAGCTCTGTCTGCCTTTGAGCCACCTCGCCTGGGCATCTCCTTGGAGCAGCTGCTTTATCACCCATCATTCCCTGCTTGACTTCAAAACCAACCACTCCATTTTTGATCGGCTTTGAGGTCTTAGCACTGTCTGGTTCTACCTTTCCTTGTCCTTTGCTGGCCTTGTACCTTTCTTCTGCTATTTGAAGAGGGGTTTTGGCAGTGTATTTTGGCAGCTTTCTCTCAGGGTTTATACCCTGAACTGTGACAGACTTCTTCACAGATGTCTCTAAATTGCAGCATTTTGCTTGAACCTCCTCATAGGCTGATTGTTCATGAACTTCCATGCAACTTAATCCCAGCTCTGTGGGGGAAGGCCTTGGCTTGCTGATCTCCCTCAAGCCTGAAGGTTTTGGAGGCAGGGGTGGAGGGGTGGGTTTTGTTGATCTGTTTGTACTGTAATTTGCAGAGGCAGAATGTGCCTCATGTAAGAGGTGCTCAGGTTTTGGAGGGGGAACAGGTTTTTTCCTGGGTGGGGCAGTAGTTTCTGGTTTTGGAGGAGTCCTGGGCTTCTCTGCAGGACTCTGGTCACTGGGTTTGCAGGACAGAGAAGGGAGAGGAGGAAGAGGGGTCTGGAGCAGTGCAGAACATCCTGGGGCTTCATCTTTGCTGGTTGGTAATGGTTGGGCACCTTCTCTTGCTGCTCTAGTTGAGGGTGGGCAATGCTCTGCTTTCATCACAGCAACTGAGGGAGGAGGAGGAAAGTCATTATCAGCCTGTGACCCTGAAGCCACTACAGCAGTCTCGTTACTAGCGAGTTGAGTCTCATTTTTCTTTTTACACACAGAATAGGACTGCCCTGCATTTCTGTATATCATAGCAGCTTTAAAATCCCCTCTGGAGACATTAACGTTAGACTTTTCCAGCGACTGAAGTGTGGCTTTTAAATTACCTCGGACAACGTCCTCCTTTTCTACCAGGCGCTGTTCTGTGGCGGCACTTTGCAGTGCTCTGATAGCTGTCTGCACATCCCCTCTGACACCAACATCTCCTTCTTCTTGCACTGATTGCTCTTTGTAATCAGACTCAACACAAGGGTTTATATAGGTTTTCACGGGTGTGGCAGTATAAAGGCCATCCTTAATGCTAAAATCTCTACTGGGCACAACTTGGATTTCCTGGCTCAATAGTTGTCCTGCCTGTACTTCCTCAGAAGCACTGACCTTTTTGTGTGATGCTATGCTCTTCTGAGACACGCTTGTGTGGGTCTTGGATGCCTCCTGGACTCTAGTGGTGGTGGTCCTGGTGGCAGTGCTGCTGCTCTCCTGCTTGGTGGATGAAGAGTCCTGTTGGTGTACGGTTGATTGAAGGGTCATGGTCCCCTGTGAGCTGACTGTCTGCTGCCTGCAGGCTGTGTGGACCTCCTCCCTGTTCCTCTGGAACTTGCTCTGAACGTGGTGCTGAATGTTTTTTGCTTCTGCTGTCGCCAGCCTCAGGCTTTGCATTGCAGCCTGAAGATCAGTCCCCAGGGCCTTTTCTTCTGTCTGAGTCTGGCTGGCTTCCCCAGGAACCACACTCTGCTGTTTGCCATCCACTTCTGCCCTCTGAGCTGTCACTTGAGTTGGAAATGGGCCTTGTATCATAGCTTTTGGTTCCTTCAAATGGGTGGTGGTGGCTTCTTCTTTCTCTGCCTTCTTGCTGGCATCTGCAACCCTTTGGATTGACTTTGTAGTCACCTTAAGCCCTCCGGACAGAACTTCTTCCTTTCCCATCGCTGTGGGCAGGGGCTTCCCAAGACATTGCACAGTGGTGCCTGTCACACCTGCTGCATGCACAGCCTCTCTCTCTAACACACCCTCTCTGCCCATGCTTTCACATACAAATCCCTTTTTTGCTCCCTCCACAGCCCCTGGCTCACCTCCTGCAATTACTTTCTCTATTTGTTCTTTATTTGGCAAGACATGTACGTTAACCCCCGGCACAACCCGTGGGCCACTCTCATCTGCCCCCTCCTCCTCTGCTTGGGAAGAGATGAGGGATTGTATCTCTGACTCCTGCTGGAGATTCTTCAGATAGCTGAGGTCTCCCTTCTCAATGCAGCTCGCAAAAAGTTGGACATTTCCCTTCTCATTGTCCTCACGCTTGATGGTGGCTGCTGCTTTCTGCTCCTGAGAAGAAGCCAACAAGTTCCCAATTGTTGACTTCACATCCCCCTTGACAACTTTCTGCTGGACAGAATGGAACAGGAGGGAGTAGAGAGTCATCTTCAATGATCCCGACTTTGTCTCTTGTAGGACCATCCCCTTTTTGATGGAAGCATCTTGACTGAGGAGACCCTGTAAGGCCTTGGCTACATCTCCACTCAAGTCCTCTTTGCCTTTAACAGCTTCACTCTGGTCCAGCAGCTGCAATGGGCTTACTTTGATCTTGCCCTCTCTGTCCTCCTCCACCAGCATGCTCTGTGCTTCCACGTTGGTCCTGTGCAGGAGCTGCAGCATAATCCTTTGCAAGTGGCCTCCCACAATCTCCTCTTTCAGGATCTCTGGAGCTCCTGGGCTGCTGAGCTGGTACTTCACCATCTTCACACTCTCCATATCATTAGCTTCAATGAGGATCCCATCATGCTGGATGGCCTGGCAAGTGCAGAGAGTCTCTAAAGTCTCCTTCATGGTTCTTTCTTTCAGTTCTATTTCTGTGCTACCTTCAGAAGCACTGAGTTTATCCAGGGGCGTGCTCTCAAAGAGCCACGTTGTGCTTTTCACATCTGCACGAGGGATCTCTTCCTGGGCCCCAGCGCTGGCTGTCACCTCTGTGTCCTTCAGGGTGTCCATGGGCTGGGTTTCAAACAACCAGGTGCAGCGTTTTACATCCCCTTTCTGGCTGTCCTCTCTCTGCACTGTGCTCATGGAAGAGCTTCTCTCTGCGTCCCCGTACAGGGAGTCCACGGGATAGTTCTCAAAGAGCCAAGTGGATGTCCTCACATCACCCCTCTGCACGTCACTGACACTCACCATCCTCACGTACTTCTTCTGCCCCACTTGCTGGGACTCAAAGAGCTGCTTGTTGGACTGAACATCTCCCTTCTGGACATCATCCACTGTTCTGGGCACAGACAGCTTTCCCCCCGAGAAGGAGTCAAGAGGCTCTGTCTCAAACCTCCAACGGGCAGTCTGGACATCTCCTTTCTTGATGTCCTCTTGGGTGACAGCCCTAATCACAAACACCTCTTCTTCCTTCTTGATCTGATCCAGGGGCTTCGTTTCAAACAACCACCGGGCACCTTTCATGTCACCTTTCATGATTTCTTCTTTCTGCACTGAGGTGACCTCATGGTATCCCCCCTCTTTGTCCTGGATAGCATATAAGGGTTGGCTTTCAAAGAGCATTGTGCAGGACTTGACATTAGCTTTGCTCATGGTGTCTTTCTGGATCTTCTGGAGTTCTGTCTCATCCACTTTGTCATGGATTTGGTCAAGGGAATATGTCTCAAATACGAACCTTTTTCCTCCAACACCTTCCCCCTTGACATCCTTTTCAGGAGGTATTTCCTGGATGCCCTCAGAGCTGTCCTTCAGGGTGTCCATGGGGTAATTCTCAAAGAGCCACGTGAACTTGTGCACAGACCCAGCTGCAATTGTTCCAGCATCATTCTGGGATTTTGGCTTGGTGACTGTGTCCAAGGGCTTGGCTTCAAAGAACTCTTTCACTCTGGACACTTCCCCAGACTGGAACTCCACACGACTGGAATATCTCACGGTTTTCTTCCGGTCGGCTTCACTGACAGTGCTGCTGCCCAAGGGTTCAGTCTCAAACAGGTGCCGGACAGTTTTGACATCCACTCCCTGTAATTCCTCCTGACTGTAGGCCTTACTGACTTGCAAATACTGCTCCTCCTGGCCTTTCAGGGAGTCCAAGGGCTGAGTCTCGAACATCCATGTGTAGGACTTCACATCACCTTGGGGCATGCTGCCATCCGCCTCCTGCTTCTTCTCAGCCTTCTCGTACAGGGTGTGCATGGGCTGGGTCTCAAACAGCCACCGGCAGGTCTTCACATCCCCCTTCTGGGAGATCTCCCGCTTCACTGAGGGATGCTTCTCCCCTTCTGTGCCTTGGAGATGGATGACATCCATGGGCTGCGTTTCGAAGAGCCACTTGGCTGTCCTGACATCCCCAGCGACCACCTCTTGTTTCGTGATCCCCCGTATTATATCCACCTTCTTGATGCTTTCGTCAAACTGGTCCAGGGGCCTGGTTTCAAACATCCACTTGTAGTTCTTGACGTCCCCGCTGATGATCTGCTCTCTGCTTACAGAGGTGACTTCGTGGAAATTGCCAAAGCTATCCTTGATGGCATACAGGGGTGTTGTCTCAAACAGGATTTGGTTGGCTTTGACGTTGCCAGCTGGGATCTTCTCCTCCTCTTCTTTGGTGGTGGGCTCAGCATCAGCCTGCTTAATGCTGTCTAAGGGGAGAGTCTCAAACAGGGTCTTGAAAGATTTCACATCCCCTTTCACTACCTCTTCCATGCTGGCGGCTGGAATTTCTTCCTCAAATGCCTTGGAGATACTGCCGAGGGGGCAGGTCTCAAAGACATGTTTTCTTTGCTTCACATCTCCCTTCTCCTCTGCTGAAAGCTCTACTTTCTTCAAACGTCCCACCTCAAAATTGTCTTTCAGGGTTTCCATTGGCTGCGTTTCGAAGAGCCAGAGTGTAGATTTCACATCACCTCCAATGACTTGTTCTTTGGCTACAACATTTTCTGAAGCTTCTCCTTTCAGGGAGTCAAGAGTCTGGGTCTCAAAGAGCAGTCGTTGTTTAGTGACATCTGCCCCTGTGACAAAATCTGTCGAAGCCTTGAAGTCCTGTTCTTCAACTGTGATTTCTCTGATGGCATCCAGGGGCTGAGTTTCAAATATCCACCTTGCTCCACTGACATCTGGCCTCCCAATTTCTTCCAGTGAAATCCCACGGATTATCTGCACTTTGGAAGTGTCCTTGTTGATGGTATCCAGGGGCTGAGTCTCAAAGAGCCAGCGAGCCGTCCTGACTGCATTGCTCTGAATTTCTTCTCGGCAGACGGACTTGATTTCATGGATAGTCCCACTTTTGTCCCTGATGGCACAGAGGGGCTCTGTTTGGAAGAGCCTGACAGTCTTCTTAACATCGCCTTTAAGCTCCTGGATTTCTGACTTGAGTTGTAGGATGCTCTTCTCCTCCACTGAGGAACAGCGTCCTATGGCATCCAAGGACTGTGCTTCAAAGAGCTGTTTGGCCCCTTTCACATCCCCTCCCTGGACAGGATCCTTGAGAACTGCCTCCTGCACCTCGGTTTCATCGGAATACAGTTTATTTAATGTGTCCAGTGGCTGGGTTTCAAAGAGCCACCGGGCAGTGCGAACATCCCCTCTGGCAAGGTCTGTTTCTGACACCTTGGCTGATGTTGACAGGTTGTATCCATTTATGGACTGGCTTTCAAACCTCAGGGAAGTGCTTTTCACATCCCCACTGGGGATGATCTCTTCTTCTGTCAGCTTCTTTGTGGCCTGATGGTCCCCAATGGAGTCAAGTGCCCAGTTCTCAAAAATCCAGCGCATGGACTGAACCTCTCCTGGGAGAACTTTATCCAAGTTCACTGAGGCCTGTGCACTGGGATCCTCGGTGTTAAGCATTTCTGCAAGGTCCTCAGTCACAGCCTCTTCCAGGTTCTTCCTGAGCTCGGGGTGCATGTGCCTGTAGAGCCTCTTCAGCTCGTTCACCTGGCGCTGCTGGTAGAACTTGGAGAAGGCTTGCTTTGGAGGAGGCACAGGGAGTGCATTGAGATCCTGACCCCCTGGAGCAACCACCTGGACTGAGCCAACGGCTGGAGGGGGAGGCAAGTCATCTTCCATTTTCTTGATGGCAACTTTAGATGATTTCTGAGCTTCTGACATCTTTGGGGAAACAGTTTCAAATGTCAGCATCACTTCTCACCCTCCCATCCCGTGGCTGTTAATGAAGTGAATGGCAAAAGGAAAAGCCAACAGGGGAAATCCATGCACCCAATAAGCTCCATACCTTTGGTTCAGTAGCACACAGCACTCCAAAGCATCACATCACTGCACACGCTCCAGGCCTGGTGTTAGCCCTGGTTCCACAGCAAAGCCAGGTCTCTAGTCCAGGTGAGGTGGTTAGTCTACAATTCCCAGGATTCAGTCCAGCTAGAGCACAACAGAGGTGCCCTGTTTGGACTATGTGACCAAGAGAGAGTGACCACAAGAAGGATAAGGCTGACTTAGAAAAATCAGCAAAAAGTTCACTTCTCCCTCCTGCAGTCCAGTGTCCAGAACTCTTGTGTCCCTGGCTGAGGAACTGCAGAGAGTCTGGGAACAAAAGATCTGGGTGCAGGAGAAAGCCAAGGAACTATTTGTGAAGAGGTCTCAAGAAGAAAATGAGGAGAAGGATCCAAAATGTTAAACAGAGATGAGGTTGGCTGATGAGGTAACATGATGAGCTTTTGGTAACACTATGGGGTGCCACTCACTGCTCGGGAGGGAGGGCTTGGGGAAAGATGTTTATCTGATTAATGATCTCTTCTGTTGCATTCAGAAGTGTGCCCCATGTCACCATTTGCACAAGAATAGATGCACATTTACACAGTTGGAGACTTAAATAAAGCTCTTCTGACTTGCAGACTTGTACAGGCACAAGGCTAACTAAAGTTTGCAAACTGCTGGAATCAGCAGGCCTGATGATCTGTGCTGCCTGAGGAGGAAAAGCAAGGCTGAGGGACCAGAGGTTGGGGTAACACCTATGGCTGGGGCCAGGAAAGTTAAACCTGTTTATGCTCAGTCAGACTGAGCTCATCTCAAATTCACAGCAGTGTTGGTGCAGAAGTGAACAGAGCGGGCTGTGGTTGTCCAGTCTCCCTCTGAGCCTCCATTTCTGCAATTTTTCTCCTCACTTTGTGCATCCTGGGCACTGAACACTGAACTGAATACCTGCAACCTGCACTGCCTGGGCATTTATCTACAGGGAAGGTAGCTGAAGCCTTTAATCATTGTCTAAAAGAGACTGTAATCCTGGTGGCTTTCCTTTCAGTAAACAGATCTGCTGACCCTTGGCATGCCTGTGCAGTTACGTCTGCAGAGTTATGCCCGGAATATTATTAGTTGTTGCTCAAAGCAATGGTGCACGGTGTTATTTCACTCTGTTACACACAGATTGTTCTGGCTAAAAATAAGTTTCAAACATTAGTAAAAGAAACCCACATTTAGAACACCAAAATCAGCATATTTTGCAGCGAGTGAATCTTCTGCATGAGCCAATGTACTTGGAATGCACTTTTTAAAATAAGGGGTTTGGCTTTTTTTTTTTTTTTAAATCTGTGAAGAACTTCTGAATGTGGGGAAGGGCAGCAGAGCAGCTGATAGCTATATTCAGAATGTAAGTGCTCCTGGCTGCCTTGTGTGGGTATTTAGATCACACTCACAGGCCACAAATATTTGGTTAGATAACGGTGCTTATCTAAAGCATTTCCTACCTTGCTTTTTTTCTGTCTGTGGGGAGAGTGAATGGAGTTGTCCTTCACAGTACTCTGGAAAAGATATGAGGAGAAATGCCATTAAACTGCACAGCAAGATACATTATCAGCATATACATTTTTATATACTTATGTGTACTAATGTGTATATCAATTACAGAGAACTCAAAACCATGCAGGTGAGATTTTCTCTTTTGGTTCTTTGGCAGTTCGGTACAGTTGAGAAAGCAGTCTTATTCCAGGTTGATCAGATATATGTTTACTAATGTCTCAATCAACAAACAAAACTCCAAACATATTTTTTTAAAGTTAGGGGAAAAACAAAACTAGCACTGGTTTCTCCAAAGTTTGATTTAGCCTATATTTTTCCTTACATTTCAATATTTAAAAAATAAAACTGATCTACATTTGTAATTACATTATGAATTGTGTAATTGATTGCTTTGTAATTTAAAAAAAATTTCTCGGTTTTCTAACCAACTGTAATTTTCCAAATGCAGTCTCCACTTATTCATTTTCAACTGAGACTGCTTCATCTGGACCTCTCGTGATAAACACTCAAGAGACTGCATCTCTGAACAGGGGCCCCATAAAAGGTTGAGAGTGTGGGGAAACATGAATGTGCCTTCAGGAAGGGTCCAGATATGAAACCCCATCTCATGTCACTCCTGGATCACCAGTGGAACTGGGGAAATGGGAAAAAATATGCCTCATAACCCTTATAACCTGTATTATCCTGTGACTCGATGATCAGCCTGGAGTGGGGGATTAAGTCCCTGGATCCCAGATTATGGGATATAAACAGAGAAGCACAGGGAGGTTGCACTGCAAAGTTATGCTTGAATGTGGCATATATGGACATATATATATATATATATGTATGTATGTATGAGTGTGTGTGTTGGAATGGGGATAGCATGGAGACCTGTATGTTGCTCTGTACTAATTATTTCCTCCATGGATATATGTGACTATAAATGTGCAAATTAAGAGGAAATCTTATTATAAGTAAACTGTATAGGCTAGTGGATGTAGGGGTGTGTGTGCCTCTGTGAATTTAATAAGTATGTGATATATGCATGTATTTATATACATGCATGCATACATGTATATATATTTGTACACATTTATCTTGCATTTGCAAACGGCAAGGGGAAAATGGTCACTTTTGGGAAACCAAACGGTGTTTCTTCAGATTTACAGAACCAGACACGTTCTCTCTCACCCTCTCACAGCCACTTGCCGGCCGGGACATGTCAGGGATGCCGCCGGTGCCTGGGGAGGGGAGGGCCCGGTCCTTACCGGCTGCGCGGGGCTGGCGCCAGCAGCAGCAGCAGCAGCTGTCTGCGGGAGATACAGAGCCGACAGCTCCTTCACGGAGGGCGCGCAGGACCTCCCTCGTCCTTGCTGAAGTGTGTGGCTGGTGTTGCCTGACGGGTCTAAAAATGACCGTGCCTGATCATCTGAAACAGGGACAGACAGAGGTGTGTGGTGAGCCGCGAGCTGCAGACAGGAGGGCAGGGCCAGCAGTGCTTTCCAAAGCCTCTGGCCCCTCACAACGAGTCCCCCCGACAGCCCCCGCCTTGGTCCCCCAAAACTTCACATCACACTCTTCTGGTTCAGGGAAAAAACATGGGCATTCCCATCTGTTTCATGGCTGGGGCAGAGTGTTGAGCCTGGATGTGAGTGATGCTTTGGCAGTGACCTGGTGGCCCCATTCCTGCATCCCTGGGCAAGGCCATCACCAAAAACGAGTGAGTCAGAGGACATGGAGGAACTACAAATATCCAGCTTGAGCCAGTTCCTGCTTTTTTTGCTCCATGGCCACAACACTCTCCTATGGATATGCCTCACAAGCAGTAATATCCACTTATCTCCCCTGGGAGCTCATTTCAGGAGAGATGAAAAGAGTGAGACTTGCCATAGGATGTAGCAGGGAGTCCTTGGTAGAGCCTTCAAACCCTACTCTGAATTTAGAGATCTGGTATCTTGAGCTGCACCACCTCCCATGGGGTCCCCACTGGAGCTTCAGTTTTCAGAGAAACCACTCCAAAATGTAGCCAAGAACTTTCTTTTTGCATTTACCTGCCAGGTGTGAGGATGGTTATCTCCACCTCCCATCACATAAATACATAATATATAGAGCTTTACACCTATAGGGAGCAGCTCAGCTCTCCAGGTTAGTCAGGGCTGTTATCTCTCTGTTCTCACTGTAAAAACACAGAAGGTTCTCCCGTTCTCTGCAGGGCTTGTGCTGCTGCATTCAGATTTAGTGAGGTATTTGCAATGCTTTTTGGTTTGAACAATGGGCTCTCTCTCCACAAATCCAGCTATTGCACAGCCAGGAAAGGGCTGATGTACTTTTAAATACGTGCACACTAGAAGCCCTGCAGCCAATCCAACATTCTTTGCCCTCAAACATCAGCCCCCAAATCACGAGAATTAGAAAACAACAAACCTAATGACTCTTCTTTGTTTTCTGCATTTTAAGTTCAGATTTTCAAATTTTTCTCTAAAATATTGAAAGAAACCTACTTTTTTATTTTAAATGGACAAGAAGCAACTCCATGCTCTAAAAATGTGCTTCAAATGAAATAGATATGGTCTTGAAAACCACATCTAGGAGATGGGAACACCTCATGGCAAGGCAGGGACCCTGCCTAGGCTGACACAAGTGTTCCTGTGCTCGACCATTTTGGTGAGAAATGCTTAGCAAAAGCATCCCTGTTTCCATGAGCTGGGCTGGTGATGTTTAATGTTCTCCTCCCACCCCAGGCTGTGGGCATTACTGCTGAGATGATATAATTTGTACTGGCCTATAGGCCTGTAGGTTCACATACTGCACAAAGAAAAGCAACATGCCCCTCCAGCCACGAACAAATAGTGCAGCTGAAGGAAGATTCCCAGTTCAGGCAGTGGGAAATAGCACAGTGTCAGTGCTGCCCGTTCCTTCACCCTTCAGCTTGGATTGATGAAAGGCCACAGGGCTTGTTTTAATGGCAGATATAATTAAATACAAGGCTTTTGTTGAAGGCATCCCCTTATGTCTGCCTTTATTTTCTTTTCTATTTTTTTTCCTTCTTCCCTTCACATTTTTGACTATTTTTATTTTTCTTGCAGTGCACAGGCTGTGCACAGCCCTGTGTTTGCTTATCACTTCTCACAAAGCCTTCTGCCTTGGAGAAGGGCTGCTCCAACCCTCTGTGCTTGCACAAAATCTGGTCTCTGCCTGACGAAACAGGCTGCTGCCTCCCTCTAAACCGCTAATTATAGATAAGAGCCGAAGAACAACAGCTCGTTCCGCTAACGGGGAGGCTGAGCTGTCACGTGTGAGACATCCGAGCGGCACCGAGGACATCTCAGGAGCTGGGAGCGAGGTGCGGCTTCACAGCATCCCCCGGGAGGGAGCGCGGAGCTTCCCGGCTGGAGATGCCGCAGCACAGCTAAAGGTCGCTATCCACACCAGGCTAAGGGTGGTATTTGTTGTGTATGAGGTGGAAGCCCAGTCTGAAACCTGTGCCGGGCTCCACATTTCTGCCCCGCTGAGCTCAAGGGCTCCGCTGGCGCGCTCGGCATCCGCTCCAGCGCTGAGTGATGCATCCCGCGCCGCGCTGATTGACTGCGCGACTGCGGCCCCGGGGGTGTTAAACACGATACTTCGGGCATTAAAGCATCCCCTGCGAGCTAAAATAGGAGGAAAAGATCTCCTGAAACCCCCCTCCTCCCGTCCCAGCCGGTGGCCGGCACGGCGGCCGACGGCGCTGCTGTCCAAATGAAGGATACAGGGAATGCTCCTCCCTGCTGGCGTTTGTCGGCAAAATGTCCTTCGTGTCAGTGTCTGGCGCCGGATGAATCTGCACATTTTGTGTGAGGGGCTGCAATGTTTGGACTGCCCATAAGGAGCAGCTGTCGGGTTTCTTGAGTTCTTCCCATGCCCCATGTATGTGCAGGTCGGGCTTGGTTTACAGCCTCTCTGTCCCGTCAGTCACAGCCCAGGCAGGCAGGGAGGACTGTGAGACATGGAAACTTGCAACAGGGGAAAATAATTCCTTGTTTTCGTTTGTACTGACTGATCTTTCTAAACACAGGGGGAGAAGGCAAGGCAATGGGGGGAAAAGACTCCTAAATATTCATCTGAAAGTTCACTCACTTTCTCTCCAATTATTGCCCAAAAATCACTCAACTGCTCTGTCTCCTGCTGGAGATAATATTGCAGGTCTCTTGAACCAGAATCAACTTACATCTGGCAGCCAACTCCTAACAAGTAGAAAAACAAATCACCAACAAAACCTCTGCCCCCTCCCTCCCCTGAGAAAACCCCATCTCACCAGTAACAGGGCAGCTCTGCCTCATTCTACTTTCTATTTAAACCACTTTATCCTATGAACAAACAACGCTACCCACCTGTTGGTGTCCACCACCTCTGCTGCTGGCACTCCTTCACAGCCCGGCTCCCACCACCAACCCCAGTGAGCTACCCAGTGCCTGAGTCACCTATTAAAAAAGGAAGCTGCAAGCTCAGCACCAGTGCCCCGGGTCGCCTGGCCAACCACATGTCATCAGCTGTGCTCCCAAAATCAGCCGGCCTGAGCAAACACAGCTGCTAAGCAAAGCCCTTTGTGTGGCTCCGGGAGCTGGGGGTTGTGTAACGGGGCCTGGGATCTGATGGGGGCTTGCACAGGGATGGAGGGATCAGAGGGGAAAGGGGTGGCTCTGTGGGGCAATTTCTGCCAGGGTCCCTTTCCATTGCTCATTGATGGGAGCAGTGCTGCAGAGAGCATCTACTCCCAGATCTGGCATCTCCATCCCCTGCTGGGTGTCTGCTTGGCTTTGCTGCTCTGCAGGTCAATTTTGGGTTTTCAGTGTTGGCTGCTGGGCAGGGGTGGCCCTGTGTGGCAAATTCTGCCAGGGTCCTGTGTCTTTCCATTGCTCACTGCTGCAGAGAGCATCTCCTCCCAAACCCAGCATCCTCCATCCCCTGCTGGGTGTCTGCTTGGCTTTGCTGCTCTGCAGGTAAGTTCTGGGTTTTCAGTGTTGGCTGCTGGGCCTGGCCTGTGCCATGGAGCACAGATGTGCTGTGGTCTCACACCTTGGCTACGCCAGGCTCCAGTACCACCAGACATTTGGTGCATCCCATGGTGCAGGACCCAAACCCAATTCCCAGAGATCAGTAGGAGAAAAGAGATTCATGTCCTGGAGCTTCTTAGCACTGAGGAAGTCAGCACAGGAAAACAAGTGATTTCTTCAGATTGTGAAAGCAACTTTCTATTCTGAGGGGATGGAGGTGAACTGACAAGGAAATGCTCCTTTGTGGCTCTCTGGGCTGGTTGTTTCCTGGGAGTTTGGGGCTGGTATTCCTCCCTGCCTGGGATCAGCCATGGGTTGCCCCCATCAGACAGTCACTACCAACTCATCCTCCTGACCCAGGAGTGTGTGACACCCCTGTGTGACTGAACATATCCCCAGTACCACCTGCTAGTCCCTGCTGTTCATCCCAGTGAAACATTAGCATCTCACTGACCTGTCCCAAAGCTGGAAGCACATCCCTGCAGATGGGGACCCCATTTCTAAGTCCCTCTGCCATTGGATGTGGCAGCTGCATGTGCAGAATCACATCTGCCCCATCCTCCTCCCAGTTTTTCTCCTCAGAGAATCAGTTCCCTGGCAAAAGTGACTCCTAAATACCAGCACAGCTCCATGGCTGGGCTGGGGGGATTTGCACGGATGGGTGAGCACCCATAAAAGCTGGCTGGGAAACCAGTGCTGCTGCTTAATCCAGGAGCCAGGCAGCCCTTTGGGGGTGCTCAGTCAGTGGGGAAAGGTTTAGATCTCTGCCCTAACCCCTCTGCCAGCAGCCCAGGTCCACAGGGAAGCTCTGCCAGAGGGGACACATGCTGAGGGAGGTGTGGGAAGCAGGGCAGGCTCCCTGCTGCCCCGGTTTGGAGGTTGCTGAAAAGGTGAGTGGTTCTGTGATGGTTCAGTGATGGATGGGCAGGGAAGGATAGTCCTGGGATGGCGAGGATTTGGGCAGGAGAGAATCTCTATCTGTTCCTCATTGCCCTCAGGACCCACTCACGAGGCTTTAGAGAATGTTAAAATCTGTTTTTTTTCTGAAGGAGGGGGGATAAAAAAGGTGAGACAAAGATGCAACAGGGAGCATTGATGGGATTTTAGACTCTAGCAAAGACTGAGGACCAGTCATGCTCTAAAACACTCTGCTCACCCTCACGGGTGCTCCCTCCTGATCACACTTTGTTCTCTTTTCAAACCACAGTACTTTCTCTCATTTTCAGTCCTACAAAGGACTGTGTGTGTTTGAAATTCAAGCTTTTTATTTCTGCCGTGGATTGGCCCATTATGTGCCAGAGTGGCAATTGTAAACATGTTCTTTTTACATAGAATTCATGTGTTTTTTTACTGTTTTGGTCCAAGAGTACCTGTTATAACTATATGGGCTAGGAATCAACCTTTAAAAGCAAGTACTGAGATTTTCTCATGCTCACCCACCAACTCAGATATAAGAACAGCACTGATTACAGTTGGATGATTAATGAAAATCATACAACTTAACAAGGCTTTTTGTTCTGATTCCAAACTTTCATGAGTACACCTTGTCCTTTCAAATAAATTTGTCCAGCATCACATACAAAAGATCCCTGATTTGGAGGTGGGGAGCACTGCTGGTATAGAACATAAATATAATGACTAATACATATCAAAAAAAAATAGAAATCATTCCCTGTTGAAAGGGTTTAAAAGAGATTTTGCCCTGTCTGCAAGCCACATCTTGCAATTATTAGAGGAGCTCTGGTACATAGAGTTAATAGGTGATTTCTGGGGTGGGAAATGGGCTGAAAAGAAAAGCACTAGAAGCAGAGGAAGGTGCCAGACAAAGAAGTAAAATAAAATAATGTAACTAAAGACCAGCTGTGTTGAAGAGGAAATAAGATTTAAATGATCGTTTCATTAGCATTAGAATTTTTCTACTAATTATAGTAAAATAATTAACAATTTTCACATGTATGAAGTTGCATTTGCAAATCTAAGAAGGTGGGAGATGGTGAAAAAAAAAAAGTGTCTTGTTTCCTGCTCTTGATTTTCAAAATCTTTGCAATTTCCAGCACCTCCAAACTGAAGGTTCATGATCTTTGATCACCTCTGCAAATGTTTTTGGTTCTTTGGTATCAGCTGGAATGTCCTTTGCAGGAGCAGCATCATGACCCCCCAGGTAATTTAAAGAGCTTCTGAGAAGAGTTGGGAAAATTTAGCCTCAGGCAGAGCCGAGTATCTGCCCCAAGGCAGCTCGGGGCTATTTCTGGGGCTTTGCAAAAATCCAGGAATGTGGAGGACTCTATTCTGGGCACCAAAAAAAATGCCAAGAAGCTCTGCTGAGAGACAACTGCCAGTGGCATTGCTGTTTGGGGACATGGCCTTCCCGCGTGGGCCAGCTGCTGCGGGCTTGTCCTTCCTCAGGGAGGGTTCCAGCATCACCCACGGCTGGGTACCAAGGGCCTGGGGGATGTGGCTGCAGCCCTGACTGTGCCCTGGGCATTGCCTCGTTCTCTGTGTCCCTCTGCAGAGTTAATAAAGGGTTAATAAAGGCCGAAAGGATGTTTAGTGACTCTGTCCCCTGCCCTGTGTCACCGGAGGTGTCCAGCACTGCCCCGCTGACACATCGTGGGTCACGCCCCGCTCAGTTCTCGAACCCTCCAGTGACTCTTTATCTGCTATTCACAGAGGGGTTTTTCACTGGGATGGTGATAAACACCCCTGCTTGACATCTCTGCTTCTCTATCTCCCCTATCCCACCATCAGCACTACTTTTATCCCCAACCCCTCTCCCAGGACTTTTTTCCTCCTGCAGTGCAGCATCTCAACCCTTACAGCCAGAGTTCAGGATGGCCATAGCTTCCCTCCCTCTAAAACCCACTTACCCATGGAAAGCAACTCTCAGCTCCCCACTGGAATAGCCTCAGCTTGAGGAGAGGGCTTCTTGGCATGCCACAAATACCAGACCTTTTAAGGGAAGCCCTCTTTTACCCCTCTGAAAAGATACCTTGGGAATGTGTGTGCCCCGTGAGCATCCCCCGGCCTCACATCCTGTCTGGGATGCAGGGCCCAGCTGGGATCAGGGCTGTGGCTGCACCTCTCAGCACTTCTCTGCCGTGCCAGGGTGTTTATGTGAGGGCATTGCAGGGATGCCATGTGCCCTGAGGAGCTGCAAGGCCCTGCCTTGCCTTTCTATTCCTGTCCTGGTGTTTCCATGCTGCTCTCGCCTCTTTATCGCCGGCAGCCAAGAAAACTCAAAACTGTTTTGGGCGAAAGAGTCACACCCCAAACCAATTTAGCAGCGTCTTTTAAAGAGAAATCCCCAAAGCCACTTGTAGCTGCTGAGATTCCCGGGAATTTCCATTTGTTTCTGAGTAAGGCAAATTGCCAGAGGGAATATGGGAGAGGAGAGAAATGGTTGATTTGAAAGTCTAAGATGCCAGTAAGGTACAAGTACTTCAAGGAAAGATTCCTACTGCTCTGTTCAGACCCAGCCCTGGGACTTTCACCAGTGCTAAAGAAGGATTTTCCCCCTCTTACTAACAGATTTAAGGCATCCTTGCCTGGTTCTCCTCCCAAAAGGAAGCTTTTGTATCCTGTAAAATACTGTGTCTATTCAAGGGCTGAAGACAGCCTTTGCAAGATCTTCCTACAAATTTCCACCCAGGTTGAATCCCTTAATTACCACTAGCGAATCATCTACCACTTTGCCTGAACAAGAGTATGGATTTTTATATTTTACCTCTTCTCATAAAGTGATATCTGTACCTGAGACGTAGGGAAAGGAAGACAACTCCACCTTTCTTTGCTTAAATCCCTGTTTTCTAACAAAAATCTGAAGCTGCTTCACTTTTTTTTTTTTTAAATACAAAGATTTAGGTGAAAACTGGAAACCTGGAGGGAACCGGGGAAAGCTACAGAATTTTTGTAATTCTCACAGCCATCAGCCTGACGTGAATTTCAGAAGGAAATATTGGCCATTGACAAATGCATGAGCTGAAAAAAATTCTGCTTTCAGCTCAGGTCAGTGACTGAGGGGCATCCCCAGGGCTGGACCTGAAGTCCTGGTTTTCCTGGTGACCATGAGAAGTCCTTAGAGCCAAAAGGCAAATGGATAACCAGGTGTGAGACACACACATGCACACACAGGGACACATTTCTGCTCCATCTTAGAGTGATGCAGGTTTTTGGTGTGTCCTTGCACACATGAGAGCACAGACAGGGAGTGGGGTATGGCCACAGTAATGCTGCTGACCCCACAGGCTCCTGAAGCCTTTTGTTTGGCTCTGGGTCACAAATACAGTTTTCAACCCTCTCTGGAGACAGGGATTCAAGAGAGAGGGAAAGAAATTCCCTCCTTAACTAATCCTTCCCTGCCTCCTCTTCCCTAGGGAAATAAGATGAAGCAAAGATCATTTCCTTCTGAACAGTCCATGTTTTGCTCCCTACCCACTACAGGGTAGTAGTAGTAGACCCAAATCCTGAACAGGGTTTAGGTCTGGAAGGTGTCCCCTCCACCCCCAGCATTCCCCTGCCTCAGCTGGATCCCATACAGATCCTTTCCCCTGTTTGTGCTCAAAGTGATCAGAGTCATCATAAATAACAGTGTTTTTTGTGGAGAGAGAAGGCACTTAGATCTGTCCCCACGAATTTAAGCTTCAAAGCTGGGATTTTCAGTATTTTAGGACAGAAGAAAAGCGCAGTTACAATGCCCTGTTTCTGTCTAGAACATGCCCAGGTGCCCTAAACCATGGTTTTGAACCAAACTTAAGCCACCAGACATGGAGCAGACCTGCTCCACAGAGCAGGATTTGCCAAATCTGGGCCAGCAGAATAAAATCCATGGGTTTCCATGAGCTGCAACACCACTTTCATAGTGTGAAACATTAAATATCCTCCTTTGCCCTGGATTTTAGTATCAATCTGAGGTTCATTTTCATGCAACAATTCACCCCATTCTAATCTACCCCAAAATTACTTACAGGGAGGTCTCTGTAGTCCCAACAGGTGAGTCGTGTCTCAGACAGCCCCAGTGGAAAATCAGTGTGAAACCCAGGGCCAGGCAGCCCTTTGTGTATCCCAAAAGGAGCCCTGCTCCACACCCCACACCCTCGGTCCTGTTCACTGCCTCCCAGTGGTCTCTGGCAGCTGGTTTTATCTCAGACTGCTGGGCTATGTTGAGAGGATGAACCACTTGGTCTATTTTTAGGGGAACAGTGAAATTGCTCTTCCACCAGGCTGAGTCAATCATGAGTCCCAGCAATCCTGCACAGGGGTTGGGAAAGGCTGAGGGCCCTGGCTTATTTTCAGAATTTATTCATTCAAAATACCCCTGGTGTAACCTGGTACGGGACAGGGATGCATCCAGGCAGTGGTGCCATGGGGAAGAGACATTTCCCTGACTCACTGTCATGTCCTCAGGCTGTGATTCTCACAGCCAGGCCCCCATTGTCACCTCTGGCCACAGCCAAAGTTTTAAGAGAAAAGCTGGGAAGGTGACAGGTATTGCCTACATTTTCTGGATCCCTCTTTCCTCATCAGTTCCAGTGTTTTTAGAAGCAGGAATGAAAAAAAATTACTTTGGGAGAGTGACTAAAGAAGGACAACCACTCTACCTGCTTTATGGTAAGAGGGGAATTTCTCCTGTCATTGCAGCAATGTGGTGTCACAGGTAGCTGCTCTGGGAAGTGTTTGGAGAGGGATAATAATAAAGCACTCAAACCTGGAGGACTCTCCATGCCCTCAAAGTTCATTTGGGCAAAGGGTGCTATTTTTAGGCTGTTAATGGTGGGTAAAACTCTGTGCCAGAGCTGGTGATCCTGCCTGGCCAAGCTAATTTGTAAATAAAGACATAACCAAAGGCTCTGGGGGTGGTTTTCAGAGTCCAACTTTAGCAGGCTGGGAACAAAATTTAACTGATGTACCCAATAATATTGAACCAGGCCCAGCTGTTCTCTTTGGTTTGCCTTTCTGACACCTTTAGAGAGTGAATATTTGAGAACATCACCCCGTGGCAATGGAGATGTGGGTTGGCTGTGCCAGTACCAGAAGTCCCCATCACCTGAGATAAAACACTCCCTGCTCTTTGTTATAAAGGGCCAAGTAACTGATGCTGATTTTCCAGTTTCACAGAATCCCAGAATGGTTTGGGTTGGAAGGAACATTAAAAATCATCCAGTTCCCAACTCTCTGCCATGGACAGGGGCACCTTCCACTTGGCCAGGTTGCTCAAGGCCCCATCCAATCTGGCCATGAGCACTTCCAGGGATGGGACATCTACAACTTCTCTGGGCAACCCATTTCAATGCCTCACTACCCTCTGAGTAAAGGCCACTTTTCCTAATATCTAATAGAAATCTCTCCTCTTTTAATTTTAAATAATTCCCCCTTGTATTAGTTTTAAATAATTGCCCCCTCTCACTATGTGCCCATGTAAAAAGTTCCTTTCCCTCTTTTTATAAGCCCCCTTTGAGTACTGAAATGTTTAAGTTTTTTCATGCACTTCTCCTGAATAGTTTTGCTGGACTTTTACAGGGGTGTTTGGAGGGGCTGCTGCCCCTCTCTTTTCCCTGTGGGTCTGCAGGTATCAGGAGAGGATGTTGCACATCACCCAGGTTGCAGCTCAACGTGAGGTGTGATTTCCTTGCCAACACCACGTGGCCCCACATCCCATCACAACGTGTCCAGCTGCAGATGAACATCTGTTCTCACTGAGGCTCCTGGAAGGGCCCAGCTCCTCTCTTCCATAGCCCAGTTTCTTTAACCATCCTGCAGGCTGTGAGTTGCTGTTCCCCTGCTGTCTGTGTTAAACCTGGTGCCTCTGGAGTTCATTACTCCACCTTCTGATGTGGTCTCTGCCTTCTTTGTTGCTTCCCTCCATAAATGAGGATCAGAAAAAGAGCTGCCAGGAGGGTGACAGGCATGTCCTTGATGGGCAGCCAGGTGGTGGGGCAGAGGGCTGGGGGTGGCAGGGGCTGTCAGCAAACACACACCTGCTCAGGTAGCACCAAATGGCAGCAGGGTCTGCAGACACAGCACCATGTTGGGAACTGAGATATCTTATTCATTCCATGTGGATGGAAGGACATAAATGCAGGAGGTAAAGGGCAGAGCAAATCAGCTCAGTCAGCAGCTGGCAGTGGGTATTTTTGTGTCATGGGCTGCCTGTGCCTGGCAGGAACACACAGGGGGTGT
Source organism: Argya squamiceps (assembly GCA_037834095.1). Taxonomy (NCBI): domain Eukaryota; kingdom Metazoa; phylum Chordata; class Aves; order Passeriformes; family Leiothrichidae; genus Argya; species Argya squamiceps. The sequence continues at coordinate 4,855,302 of JBBMKD010000102.1, forward strand.
GTGTGTGTGTATCTGTGTGGAGTTCTGTTTCCAACTGCAAAATCTGTATGTTCTGTCTGCACACATGGCTGCCTGTTCACACTCCTGCTGTCTCTCTCCACCCCAAGGTGAAGGACCTGCTCTGCTGTGGGCTGTGACTTCCACGTGTGTCCCCATCAGTGCCCCTGCAAAGTGCTCCTGCAGCCCTGAGAGATCTGAGCTACCTGACAGCTCTGCACAGCTCCTGGGGAAAGGGTTTTGTCCTCCTGTCTGAAAGACAACAACTAATTAGAAGGCAGGAAATGAGAAAAAATAAATCATAGAGGCTCTGGGATTTTCTGAGAGGCACTGAGTGTGTGAGGGGAGAGATCAGCAGTCCCAGGGCCTGGAGCTGAGGGCAGCCCTGAGGCCCCGACTGAGATGGGGAGGTTCTTGCTGGAAGCCCAGTGAAGGGGGCAGGATGATCTTAGCAAGGGAAAGGCTCTTTAGGTTAGATTGAGTAAAAGCAGAGACTGGGGCTTGCAGGAAAAGCCAATTAGGAGGGACAAGCTTGTCTGCTTTGATTGTTGGCAGATCTCGGCCAGGCTGATCCTTCCTCTGCCCTCCAAGAATCCCTGGGAACTCCTGTGTGCTCCCACGGCATCCTCCCCGAAAAATTCCTGTGATCCCAACTTCCCTAATCGGTCACAGGGGCTGGGAGAGGTTACAGAGGATGGGTGGCATGTCCTGCTGCCCCTTTTTTCTGTGATGTGAGGTGTTTGAGTCGGGGGACAAGATGGATCTCGTGCTTAAACACCCCAAGTTTCCCTCCTGCCCGAATTGCAGAGGCACAAAGCAGTGAGAGCTGGACAGATTGGCCACTTACAGGAGTCCTGACATTCACCTCCTGCTTGTCATGCCCATGAAAAGCAACTGCTGAAAGGGAAACGAGCTTTTAAGGATTATTTTGACTGCAGGGGCCTCTATCATGGCAAATGCCGGAGCTTCCTTGAACTCGGAGCCGTCTCTGGCATGAGCACAGCCTTTTATCTTAAATCAGCATTTCCTCCCCCGCCTTTCAGACCTTTCCAGTTCACTGGCGATGTTCTCCCGAGCCCGTCTGCTGAGCAGCGCGATGCAGACGGCGGAGCGATGGCTGCAAAGCCCCGGGTCACGGCGAGAGGGAGGGTGACAGCCCCGCCACCGCTGGGGCTGGGACACGGCGGCCGGAGCATCCCTGCGGAGCCCGATTTTGGGACGGAACGAGTGGGTTCCCTTGTCGCTAGATGGCACCGCACCCCCTCGCAGCAGAGCGTGGGGATGCTGCAGCCAGCAGGGGATGAAGCCTCCCCTGTCAAGCAAACCCTTGAACCAAACCCGGGTCTCCCTGCGTGCAGGATGGGGGACCCCACTGCTTCCTGCCCTCTCCTTCGCCTCCTCTCCTTGCTTTGAAATTCCCCTTGTGTACAGGTGGAAATGAACACAAAGTAGAATAGAATAGAATAGAATAGAATAGAATAGAATAGAATAGAATAGAATAGAATAGAATAGAATAGAATAGAA
>JBBMKD010000102.1:4857789-4925834 GCA_037834095.1 Argya squamiceps
ATAGAATAGAATAGAATAGAATAGAATAGAATAGAATAGAATAGAATAGAATAGAATAGAATAGAATAGAATAGAGGAGGAGGGGTTTGCAGGTGTGTTTGAGGCTGCCTGGATGCTCTGTAATTTGCAGTCACCTCAGGCTCCTGTTTCATCTTTGCACAGGGGTAACATTCCTGTGTGCCCTTCAGCTGGAAGCCCTGGATGATGGAGTAGTGTTAATACACACATGCACAAACCTCTTCCTTGCCACAAATCCCTCTCTCTGATTGCCAAAATTCACCTAGAAGTTGTTTTTTTTTAAATCCAGGGTACTCAGAAGACTCTATCTGCAATAAGTTAGCTGGTGTCTTCTCCTTTTGAATATTAAAGGGCTCAAGCTTTCAACTATTTCCCTCTGGGAAAAATGGTTCCTTGATTTGCCTTCTTCCTTCCTAGGAAGAATTTTGTTCTGTTGTGAAAGTCTTCCAGTGCTCAGTTTAATCTCATTACTGCAGACTGCAGCCACTTGGACCTCTTTAATTACTGACTTGGCGACGTCTTTGGTGGCAGCTTCCTCTGGATCATCTGATATCACCAGCGTGACCAGGGGCACAGCCCAGCTGCTTTGGCTGCCTGGAAATGTAGTTTTCCAAGGGGTGTAAAAGCCATCCCCTGTGAGCAATGCTCAGGCCTGAAGCAGTGTCTCAGGTGTGACTGTGCTGTGCCTGGAAAGAGAGGCAGCCACTGGTGCTTTGACTTTTTGTGCAGTTATTCAGCTCCAAACTGACACGTGTTTGCTGATAAACCCAACTCCAGTCAGCAGAGCTGTCTTGGACACTGCCAAGCTGTTGGCCTCCATATCAGACATCCCAGCCCCTGAGAACTGTTATTTTGTGGCTTTAAACCACTCAGCACTGCTTTCCCCATCCCAAGTGTGGGATGTGCCCTCCTCATCCCTCAGGAAGGGTAGTGGGGCTGTCCCTGTGGGGTGGTGAGGAGGCTCCCATAGGAAAACTGCCCTGGAAATCTGTCCAAGAGCTGGGGCTGCTGGAGCACCAACATCTCTCTCACTCCGTGGGAATGATGGAACACAGCACAGGTACAGCCTTGGATGTGTCTGGTCCCTGAGAGATTTGGGACAGCTGTCTCCTGGACTTTTTTAGGAAGCATTACAACTCCTGTCTCTGAGCAAACCCAGCACATAGCTCAGTGGTAGCTGTCGTATTCCCAGCTCCCTGGATGGAATTGCCTCCCCAGAAGGACCTCACACAAAGCCCTTCCAGTGAAGCACATGAAGCCATGGCTATTACAAGGCCTTTGAGTCAGGGGCTGGGGAGTGCTGTAAGGCTCTAAGATAGGCCATGATTCACCCCTGGCGAGCCAGAGGAAAAGACATTCCTGGCCCTGGAAAAGGCACACAAAACTGCGACAGCGTTGAGCTAGATAGCCTGGTGACATCATGTGCTCTGCTACTAAAAAAAAAATCCCAGCAATGCTGTGGAAACCTCAGCTCCATCATTTGTAAGAGACTTCTTTTCCCATGCAGCTGGGTAATTAAATACAGGGTCTTCAAATCCAGGCAGTGTGTGATCCTTTTTCCTCCCTCTTGTGCGAAAGGCAAGAAAGAAATTGAAAGAAAAAAGAACAAATCCTAAATACATGATTTAAGGAGACTGTGGATTCCTGACCCAGGGCCACAAATTGTGGGATGGTCCAGTGGTCTCTAAGCCAGTCATTATGGGATTTTTGGAGATCCGTTTTTTTCTGCCCCAAGTCAAACAGCAAAGTTTGGCAAAATTCAACCCTTTCCCATGCAAAGCTTGGATTTCTTACTCTTGACAGATGTCTCTTGCCTTGAAATGTCTCTGACCTGCTTTAGTCCTGATGATATCATAACATTAGGGATCACTTACATGCCCTATCTTAAGCCAAGCATGACTCTCCCTGATACACCACTGCTGCCAAATTCAAAAAGGAGCCCAGCCAAGGCTCCTCAGTTAGGTACAAAGGAACCTCTCCCTCTTCCTCTCCTCAAGGCTGAGGTGCAGGGTGATATTACTCATCCCAAACTAAACATGGATGCATTTCTGCCTTGGTATTTAATAGCAGCTATTTTTAACTGCTGGGATAACAGCACAGGGAGAGCCAGCATGGCTCTGTGGACTCATCACTGGCCCAGATCCCAGCTGTGCTGGGATTTGCCAGCTCTGTGTAGTGGGACTAATCAGGGCTGCAGCCAAGGGGTCGTCTGCTCTCTGTGCTCCCTGTCCTTGGCCACATTCCTGAATGTCCAGTCCTGGCAGGACCCACATGTCCCCAGGCAGCACTGCCTGGTCAGCATCAGCTGTGGGGTTCTGTGGGAAATACAACTCTGTGTAAGGACCAAACAGACCCTTCCCAGCTCTGTAGGGGTGGAAACAGGGTAACAATGATGCCTGGAAACCAAAATAAATCCAACTCACAGCTTCTGCCCGTGGCTGAGTCATCAGCTGTATCTGGCACCGAGGAGATGATCCCCTGCCTGTCCCGGGACTGCTTCCCCTCCTGTGTGGGAACAACAGCAGGGAAACAGGTAAATCCTCACAAATAGAGGAGAGGAACTGCACAAAGACCCCATGTGGGGAAAGTGACAGCACCAGAGGCTTTCCAGAGCCAAAGGTGGCTTTTTATTCCTGGGTCCTGTAGGACCCAGCCTTGGCTTTGCTCTGTTCTCTCCAAGGGGCTGTGCTTCCACAAGTTTTTGATGCTCTGCCTCATTTCCAGAACTACGTGGTATTTTCCCTACCTGTCTTTGATTTTGAGGCCACCTTTCAGAGACAAGATTATCCATCCATTTCCCTTACCAGCTCCCACAATGACTTTTGTGTCTCAAACCCAGTAGTGATTGGTGTTGCTCTTTGCTGCACTCCCAGTGAAGGACCAGTCCCTCGTGTGGGCTGATGTCATACAGCAAAGAGATGAACATGATAATTTCTGATTGGATCTCATCCATAATTAATATTCCAGATGACATCAACATGGTTGATATAATTTCCCATGTTTCCTTGATGTAGGTCTGCCTCCAGGCTGCTCATCCCTACCAAATCCTCCAGGAAGAGGATTATCACAAGGAATAGTTTGTTGAACATCTGACCTCTGCCCTTGGTGCCATTAAATCACCCAGAGCTGGATGGCACTAGCCATGAACAACCACAGGGAAACCTGTCCCCTGTGCCTGGGGATTGACATCAGTGGGTGATCAATCACCACCACAAACTCCAGGAATTTATAAGGATAAAATATTTCCAGGGCTTTTTGAAGAAGAGCACCTACTGACCTTTGCAGCAGACTCCTTCCCTGTGGTGGTGGCAGGACTCCATGGTGGCTTCCTCTGGATGCTCTGGAGAGGGGAGAGGAGGGCTGGGTCTCTGTGGGGTTTGCTCTCCAGGCTCAGGGGCTGGATGGTTGTCAGGATGTTGGTGTGATCAGCCTCCCTCTTCCCCAAAGGGCCTTTGGGAGATGGTGCCTCCGGTGGAGCACAGTGTGGGGGGATTTTAGGGGTGTCAGAGCTGCTCAGGAGTCCTCTGAAATTCCTTGCTGAAGCACCAGTCTTAGGGATGGGAACACCCTCTGTGGGCTTGCTTGAGCACACATCACAGGGATGACTTCGAGGTAAGGCATGGTTTTTCCCCACTGGAATGGCATTGTTCTGTGAGGGATATCTTGTTTCCACGAGCTAAAAAAACCGCCAAACCCAAAACATTGAAATAGGTCCTTATATAATTTCAATAATAAATCGTGTGACATTTTTATTTCCTGCTCTTCTACCTCAAGCATCACATCTGTCATTTTTCTAACTTTGTGGAATGAAAGAATATCCCATCACTTTCTATGTTTCTTGGACTAAATGTCAGGGACACAATTTAAACTTTAGCCCTTCTTTGAAGTGTTGAAGTTTCTGTCTTGCATGTTTCCAGTGAATCCTCCTGACTTGTCAATGAACATACAAGAAAGCCTTGGAGCAGGAGAAATATGGCCATTGGTTGTCTTCCCTCTTGAATCATTGCCTTATTCCCATTTCTATCCTCGCACTCTATGAAAATGTGTTTCCAAACAGCTGGGAAAAAAAAAACCCTCTCTAAAATTTGATAAGAAATCTCCAGTTTCTTCTTAGAAACCTGGGCTGAAGAAAAAAAAAATCAGATTCTGCCTTTTGTTTAATTAGGTGGAATTCACCTTTCTGTGGTCAGTGGGATCAACCCCACTTTTAGCAGAAAAGCTGGATAAAGTCCAGAATATCTGGCTTCCAGAGTGTTATCTTCTCTTTTTTATTCCAGGTTGTATGAAGCCCCTTATCACAAAGCAGGGTCAGATGAGCAAACACAGAGCTGGGAACTGCACATTATGCCAATGAGTTTGCAATCAAAATAGCAAAATTGCAATCAAAATAGCAAAAAAAAAGAGAAGCACTGGCAGGTGGGAGGTGTCCCTTTGCCATGATGTGAGAACAGTAGTCACAGCTTCTGGCTGGGGGGGAATTCCATTTAAGACGCTGAATTGCAGACCCCTAAATGCAAATTCTACCTGTAAACTTGATGTCTAAAGTCCCATTACAGTGAAAAACACCAAGAAAGTTCTAGAATGGTGGAGCAGAATGGCAGAAATGACACAAGCACCTAATTTGAGACACACAAGGGCAACATCAAAAAACCTCCAGCTGGTGGTGCAGGAGGACAGAGATGCCCCAGAGTCATCCCTACCAGCCCAGTGTGGCTCTCTGGGTGCCTTAATGACTTTCAAGCCACTTCTAAATCCTCTGCCAGGTCTTTCACTTCTTGATTGTCTTCTGTTAGTCTCTACCTCCACAATTTTTTTCCCTCCACAGCAACCGGAATACTATACATTAAATTTCCACCCTGGAGCACTGTATGTATGCCAGTCCATCTGTACATAGTAAGAGGCAGTTGGGTCTGACCTGTCCTGGGCTGTCCTCAGAACAGCATCAGTTATTGCAGAAAATTCTGGGTTTTTGTTTGTCTCTCACTGCCAAGAACTGGAGCTTTATATTGTGAGGACAGCCCATCCCAACAGCTCTGAGCCTTTGGCTCTCACCTTGAGATGTTCTTGCTTGCTCATGTTTTTTTCACCATTCAGGATGCGCTGGTACCTGCAGGGAAGACAGGAAATGGCACCTGAGTCCCTTTGCAGCCTGAATTTATTTTTGCATATTATGGACAGGCTCGTTCTGCCTTCCCCTACCCTCTGGAAAATATCAAATCCAATAGACTCCAAAGGCAAGCTTGAGGAGTGACAGAGATGTGAGAAATCTCCCAGAGAGGACTGGTTTTAGCTCAGGGTACACTGCCAGAGCCACTGTGATCCCTCTCCTCCCAGGCTCCATGCAGAGCTTGGGAACATCCCTGGAACATCCTTGGAACATCCACGTCCCCACTGCTGGGGGATGTGTTGGGGGTTTACATTGCCTGAATGAGGTGTATTATTGCACTTTGCTGATTTATAGCTTGGAGCTGATGTCAGGCTTTCCACAAGGTCAATTTATTCAGCTTTAACTTAATGGAAAGGGATTTATCAAGTCGGTGCCTGACCTAATGTAACACCAGTGGTGAGTGAGACCTTTGCAGAGGAAACCACCTTCCTTCTCTTCTGTGCTCTGGGGAGTGCACTCTCAGCTTTCTCCAGGGACCCTGGCAGAGAGATGGCTATTTACACCAGAAACTAACCAATGTTTGGGGTATTTGGAGCTAAACTGTCCCATGGGGAAGTTCAAGAGACAGAGTTGACAGCTGCTCTGTCACTCTTACATGGAGGGAGATGTGCTCTGGGTTCTGTTCCTAATCTCATTTGTCTCACGCTTGGCAGCCTTTTGGTCTGATCTCAGTTATGGGTTGTAACAAGAAGAGAAATCAGCCCTTAAGAGGCTTGGGCTGAAATGTGACTCTCCCTGGAGCCTTTTGGTAAGAGACAGTTGAGAGAAACCAGGAGGGGATGCAATGCCCATGCTCTTTCCTCCCCATCAGCTCATCTCACCAGCATTTGCTCTTTCCCTTGTGGCACCTTACAAACTACCAAGATTAAAAGCTTTAATTGTCCACCTGGGAATGCTCCAGTCCTCGGGGTCAAGGGCAAATTCCTCTGTGTCATTTTATTTAGTGAAGATTGTCGAGTGTGTCTGGATTTTAAATCAGGATTTTTCTTGCAAGACATAATAATGCACTGGAAATACAGAACAGACAGGAGCACTTGTGACAGAAAACACACACCTCTCACTTGAGACCTGACAATTTGGGAATGATCTTATCTGAGTGAGATTTTTTTGTTGCAGAGGTGGAGAGGGAGAGTCCTCCCTGGAACCCCTTGGATCTGAGGTGAGCTGCAGCCACAGATTAAACACCCACCTGGCAACCAGCTCTGAGACAGACACAGCTTTCCTCAGGAGAACTGTCCTGAGCTCTGGATTGCTCCTGGGAGAATGGCACAGGGAAGGGAAGGACTGAGCTGGCCTCAGCTTCTCAGCTTTTTCCATGTTTGCTGTCTGCTGGCATTGAAACAAGAGAGCAAAGGTTGGATGTGAAGACTCAGGGAAAGGAGGGCAAAAATCAGAATATCCATCTCCACTCAGGGGACCAGGCCATCAGGAAAGGGCTGTGGAACAAACACTGTCTTCATGGATACATCTGCAGACCTCATCACTGAAATTCACTTTTGAAAAACAAAATGGGGTTAAAGTAGACAGGAGTTAAATTAAATCCCACTTAATGCAGGGAATTGGTCTTTTCTACTCTGTCTACCACTTATCTCATTCTCTTAGATTCCCAAGTTCATCTCTGTGACAGTGAGAGACTTGAGGAAAGAAAAGACGTGAAGAAAATTAGTTTTAAATAATTTAAAAGTTATTTAATGTAATTTGCATTTGCATCATTAGTTAAAATTTTCTGATGCTTCCAGTGTCACACAGACCTGAACCAGCTCTGGATTCAGACAGTTACTGGAAGTTTAAGTACCCCTTGGCCTCTTCTGCCAAAAATGTTCTTGTTTTCCAGACTTCAGCAATGTGCAGCAGAAGTCTCAGGCATTGTATTTGCAATGACTGATCTGACACTTGGAAGTACATTAGGTCATCTGGGGTTCATTTTCTGAATGCAGACAGAGCTCTGGGGACATACAAGTTATATGTAATTGCTTTTTAATTACTGACACAGACATTTGAACTATGGGATTATTAAGTACTTGTATTTACATTTTGAAAGTATTTGTTCTAAAAGCCACGTTGCTTGTAAAAAAAAAAAAAGTTTCATCAGCAGTTTCTGTGGCTCTGGCCTGAATATTATTGTCATTGTCCACCCATGTTTGGGTGTCCACTTCCACATGCCCTCAAAAGGGACACATTTTTAGGGGGGTAAGACTGTCATTGAGCAGTTTGTGAATATCTGCTTCCCTTCTCATGCCTGTTAAGACATCTGAAATAAAGATCAGAGGGAGGGAAATATATTTCTCACTAGTTGCTTTAAAAAATTCCTCTTTTTTTTTTTTGGTTTTCCAGGTAATTTTCCATGGTGTTAGAGAAGAGACAGATCTGTCAGATCACAGGCTCCCACCCCCCACAGTTAAGGGGTTGTTTCTCATTTTTGTGGTGGTGTCTAACATTAAACAATTCCAGGTTAAGGGCCCTGCAGGGATTTACTTGGTGGCAAAATGAGCCTGTTAGGAGAGCAGTATTCCCTATCCCTCCTTTCCCTTAAATACAGGCAGTGGAGGAAAATACCCTTCTCAGCCCACCCTGAACAGTTCCCACAGCCAGCACAGCATCCCCCCTAGCTGCTAAGGGTTTACAGGGATTTTTATGATATTAATTCATTCCATCTCCTGTGATCTGGGAGGGGTTTTTTGTGTAAAAATCACTTACATGCTAGAGCACTTCCCTCTGCCTGGGATCTGCCATCTGATAGTCTCCTTGGGGCTCCCCAGCACCACGCTGCTGACTCCTTCCCCTGTGCAAGAGAGGAGGCAAAGTCCCTTGGCAGAGCTGCAATTAAATATTAAAAGCTGATGTGCAAGTGGGGATGGTGCTGAATTGGAGAGCAGGCACTGAAGGAGGTGAAGCCTCCCCCCTCCTCCTGTCAGCTTTTTGCCAATTATTGAGGTCTCATTCCTCCCCATAAAATCACCAGAGAAGTTCAGATCCTGGCTGGGGCACCCACAGCCATCTAGACACAAAATTGGAGTCTGATTTAGGTGGGAAGCTGCTGGAATCTGTGTCCCCACCTTGTCTCAGAATCAGCTCCACTGTAATAAGGGGATTTTTAAATGGATGCTTCTGGCACAGGTCTTACACCCACACTCCAAACTAGAGAATGTTTTCAGTTCAATTTGTGGTCCCCTGGGCTATGCTGGGGAGGCTCTGCAGGAGCTGCAGGAGAGGGCTTCTCTCTGGGGTGTTAACAGCTCCAGGGAGCACACTGCTCCTCCTGGCAAAAATGAAAGACAGGCCAGGATCCAGACGAAATTAATTGAAATAATTCACCATTAGGGGAAACAGAGGGCAGGATCCTCTGAGGAGATTTGATTTAGCCAAAATCTAAGTTTGATTAGAAAGTCAGAGTCTGGCAAAAGTAGCCTCCTCGACCTTTCAAAAAGCACCATGGCCACAAAAAGAGCTGCTTTTCACTTAACAATAACTGGGTTACTGTGAAGTTCTCTCCGGGATTTATTCTGCTCATGCTGGAAAGTTGACCAAGCAGCAAAACCAGTGCACAAATGAGAGCAGGTCACTGTGTTGGTTTATAATGAACAAGAAAAGCTACATTTGACATCAAAAATTGGAAAATAATTTACCCAGAAATGACTAAGCTAAGCAAGAAACCTTTGAGATGGGAAGGCAGTGAGTCAGGGCAAGGCAGAGATCTGGATAAACAAATGGAGTGTCCGTGCCATTGCTGTAGGAAATAATAGCTTGCACTTCTCCATCTGTTCTGATTCAGCTCTTACTGGAACAAACCTCCTTCCTGAGCTTTTATTTCAGCATCTAAAACAACTGAGAAGCACTAATGGTTTTGGTTTTCTGTCCTGTGGATAGATACAAGTTTGGTTCCCCATGGTGGACTCTGGTCATGGTGTCAGTTGTGTTCCTTGCAGCAGTGTCTAAGACCAGCCTGGAGCTGAGCCCTGGCTTTATTCATGCTCAGGTTTGTGCCAGATGTTCTCCCAGGGTCTCCCTGAACTGATGGACAATTCAGTTCTTGGGGGACTGTGCAGGATGCCCTGCATGGTAACGGGAAAATTCCAGTGACTGCAGCAGCTGCTGGATTATCCAGACACAAACCTGATGGAGGACAGAAGGATTTTAATTTTGTGGGCAACCCAAAGCTCTGAAGCTGGGATGCATCCTTGATAGTTATTTATTTCAGTGGAGGAGCATTTGGCTGCCAGAATGAAACAATGAGAGATGCAGTCATTCCAATAGTGAGTAATAGAGGCTGCTAAAAGCCTCATGAATTATTTTGGGGACTACTGCTCTCCAGCTCCTCTCTCCATAAAAGGGCTGCATGAAACAATTCCCTGCACAGCTCGGAGGCACCCTCACTAGATAAAGTGTGTTTTGAAACTGTTTTTGCCAGGATTACAGAGCCTTAGGCTGATTCCTCAGCTACTGTCACTGCTGGGGGCCTTGCTCATCTCACAGAGATCTCAGCCTTCACCATTAGCAGTGCTCTGGGTTTCCTCTGTTGGAAAGGATCTGTGGGAAGACGGGAAGGAATTCTTCATGCTGAGATGTTACTGGGAAGAGGGGCCTGAATCACACTGATTTGCCTCCAGGTAGCAAATCAAGGCAGTGAGGGACTTGTTAGAAGATGGAGGGACTGGGTGTACCAGTCCCCAAAACAACTTTTCTTCCCAGAACCAAGGAAGGGAAATAATCACTCTTGAAGACTCCTGGGGTTTGTGTCTTGCCTTGTGAGGAGCTGGAAGAGATACTTTGAAGAAACTGGAAGCTTTGCTGGGATGTGGTTTTTGAGCTTCAGCAGTTCCCCCAGGTGGAGGACAAGGGGTAAAGAGGTGCTGTGAGGATCATTCAGCACCTCTGTGGTCCCCAAATGCTCATTCCATCAAGCCTTGACATTTTTGGGACACAGATTGTGTTCTGGCTGCTCTGCTCCTGTTCTCCAAGGGAAGAAAACAGCTCAGCACTGACTGTAGCTCTGGAAAGGCCTTTCCAGATGTTCTTAACTCTAATTAAAAACTGGTGGCTGAGATAGAAACAGCCTCAAATACCTTCTCTGTTTCCTGCAGAAAGGCGGGAACAACCACGTTACTTATGTGTGTTTCTATCCTGATGACACCTGGACAGAACAGGCAGCTGAGAGGTTTTAAGAATCCAAGGTTCCTTTTCTCTCCTCTAGTGACAAACAGCCACACCACACCCTTTTCCCTCAAACAATGAGGTTTTCCCTGCAGAATATGAGAAGGGTGGTAGAAAGTCCTCCAGATGATTCCACAGGCAGCAGATGATGCCAATTCCATGCTCCTCCTTGGGGTCACACCTTTACCTGTTGGAACCACCCACAATTCCTTGTCCTGTGATTGCATCCCAGAACTTTTCCAGGGTAGGGGCTGGAGTTTTATTCCAGGCACTCTGAGGCCTCACTGCCTGCCCATGACATCTCCTGACCACTACACTAAGAACAATAAACTCTGCTTTTTTGGGGTTTTGTTAGCTATAGTCAGACACTCTGCGGGGAGCATCCAGGCTGGAAGGTGAGGTTTGGTGTCTGGTTCCCTGCTGAAGTGCTGAGCTCTCCAGCATGGCCATGGACAGGGATGGGCAGTGCTGCCTCATCTTACCTGAGGCAGGCAGAGGGAATACTGGCAGGTAACACAGGCAGGGAACTTTGAACTGGGAGCTACTAATGGTTAACACAGACAGTTATTTCTGGCTGTGTCAAACAGACTGATCTAAGCCCACAAGAGATTTGTGCTGACCAGACAGGGACAGCAGTTTACATAATCACCTCTCCTTTTTTTTTTTTTTTTTAAACTTTTTCCCCCCCCAATTGTATAATGTTGTTTTCATAGCTGTATTTCCACTAAAAACCTGTATGCTCCTCTTTTTCCACCCCATGTGCCCAGCTTTGTTGCACACGGATTTGTACTCTGCATGTCAGAGGAGTGTGAGTGGGGATGGTGGGGTGCAAGCAAGCATGATCAGTTTGGATGTGAATAGAGATCTGTTCTTTGTTATAAACAGATTGATGCATAAATGACTTTCTGAAAAATACTGATTGTGATGTTTGTTTCCTCCAGATTTGATCCCCAACCAAGGAATTCACAGCAAACCAGCTACAAGCAGTTGAGGGATGAACCAGATTTTGTACTCTTTCCAGCACATTCTCCACATTTTTTGGGGGTGAGGAGAGCCATTTGCCTGTGTGGCCTCAGGGCTGGATATGTGACTGCACAGCCAGATTTTAATCCTGCAGCTGAAGGCTCTGTGCAGCTCCAGGGAGATGAAGCTCCCAGAGCCAATTCCTTTCCTCTGGTCTGCTGAGTAGGGCTCTGCACGAGCAGTTTGCTAAGGATGGGTGCATTAAGGCAGGAAAAATCCCTGCAAAGTCTCTGGTATTGTTTGCTCTCCCTCTCTCAGCCTTCTTCTTCTGGAGACTATCTGGATCCTCACACTCATTTCCATAATTATTGGTTTCATGTTATGTAACAAAAAAAAATTATCTATCAAATGCACATGTGGAACTAATGGGGCTTATTTGAAAAGACCTGTCTCTGCATTTGCAGCTGGCACATTTCTAGGCCCATTTAAATGAGTTTCCACAGCCCTGGCACGTGCTGGGGAGTGACCCCACGTGTGCTCACCCCGTGCCCTCTGGGACTGTGGGGCTCCAGTTTCACCCCAACATGTAGGAACACAAATGCCTGGTCTGTGGGAAGCATGGAAAAACTGCTGCAAGAGCCTTCATGAATCCACATTCCCTTTTCAATATTCCCTGATTGCCAGGTTTTTCTTCTGATTTTCTTTCATGCAGGGTGGAAAGCTTAGATTTTTTGGGGGGAACTTTGTAGTTGCTGGGTTTTGTGGCGGCAATTTCCACTTCAAGAAGCCTCTGGCTTCCCCAAGGAAATGAAATTATACAAATTTTGAAGTTTTTTGGACTCCATGCTCTCAAGTTCAGGTGGTGGTTGAGTTGCAGAGATGGCCAAGGATGTAGGGCTCAGGGTATGGGGACATCCCAGGCCAACTCCAGCTCCTGTTTGGTCTCAGTAGGTGAAATGCAGCAAATCTGGGACTTCAGTGCAGCCAAGATGTGGCTCTCAGGACATCAGTGTTACCACAGACCCACTCACCACCACAGAATGTGTGAAATGAAGCTCATCCTGGACTGTAAGAAATGAAACACTGGTCCCAATACAGAAAAAAGGAGAGAAGGTTTCTGGTGCACTTACTGTAGAGTTTTTGGGTCTGATTTTGACAGCAGCACTGGCACAGCCTGTAGGGCCTGGCAGGGTTTGTGAGTAGATCACACCCTGAAATGCTGCCCACATTTGACTGTCTGGTGGTGCACAGGACCAGGCTGAGGGACAGCAGCAGGTCTGTTTGGTGTTTGATGGTTTTTGGGGTTTGATTGTGTGGGGTTGCACTCAGACACAGCCTCCATCCCCCCGAGGACCAGACCTGGCCTGGAGCAATACCTGATGATGTCTCTCCTTGCCACACCAGAGCATCCCCCTCTGCATGAAGGAGAATTAAAGAATCATTTAGGTTGGAAAAGGCTTTTGAGAGCATCAAACCAAGTCATTAACCCAGAACTGCCAAGTCCACCACTAAAATGTGACCCCAAGTGCCACATCTGCACAGCTGTTAAATCCCTCCAGGGATGGTGACCCCACCATTTCCCAGGACAGCCTGTTTCAGTGCCTGATAATTCTTTTGGTGAATAAATTCTTCCAACCACAACCTCCCCTAGTGCAGCTTGAGGCTATTTCCTCTCATCCTATCCCTGTTAACTGGGAGAAGAGACCAATCCTCACCTCTCTACTGCTTCTTCCAGGCAGTTTTAGGTCAGTCCTCTCCACCATGGCCAGATGCTGCACTTCGATGGGCTCCTCTCAATGCTCACACCCTCTTGTGGTGCAGCTTAATCCCAGGGGTGTGAACTCCCCTTCTTAGAACATAACTCATCTCCCCAAAATGCTGCTGCTTAGACCCTGCTTTGCCCTGCTCCCAGGTGGATCCTGTGCCTATCCCCATGTCTGTCTCCATCTGGGGGAATCCTGAGCTGCATCCACCCCTCCTGGATCCACTGATTGACCATGGATCTCCCATGCTGATGTTTGGAAGGGGAACATCAGCTTTCCCCCACACAGCAGGATAAACTGCTGCAACCATGTCTGTGGGTCAACATCCCAGGCTTTCCTGAGTTCTCTCAAAGTCAAATGGCTGTCCCCCAAATCCCCTTAATTTTCCCCATACCTTTCCACTGGTATAGGTTACATCCCTTAAGTCTTCACTCACTTATCACAGCAGGGAAACTGCCTGTTTATGTGGAAGTAAGGAAGAAAAGAAGGAAAAAAAAAGAAGGAAAGAAAGGAAGAACTAGAGCTACCTTTAATTCTGAATACAATAAGCCCATGCAGCTAAAAGCTGAGTGACTCTCCTTATGCTGAGTGCTTTGCTCATCCCAGACACTGCTTTTTCTCAAGGGAAAACCTCGTCTTTTCAATCTTTAGTGTACAAACCACCATATCCTGGCTGTATGGGGCTGCAGTGTCCCTTCAGGCTGATCATGTTTTAATTTCACCCCAGGAAAAGGGGTGATTGCCTGTGATGGTTTTATGAAAGTGTTTGGAGGTGGATGTTCCTTCCACCCTCTTTCCACCCAGCAAAACACAAAACCACAGATTGTTCAGGCTTCAGTTTCTCATTGAAAAGTATCTTTTTTTATTTCCCCCCTGGGAAGCTCTGAAAATTAAAACCAGCAAAAATACATTTCTTGTGAGGAGGAAATATTTCCTGGCTGCCTCTAAGACACCGTGGGGGCTCTGTGTGTGTGTGTGTGTGTCTGCAAACTGCACAGTGTGCATTCCCCGTGCTTTTGTACTCTTTGGGCAAATATGGGGCAAAAGCCACACAATATAAGGCTTATCCCTGTTTTGTTTAAAGGCCTGGAGCATACACATTGCCCTGATTGATGTTAAAAGAAGGGGAAAGGCAACAGCAGCCTCTCAGCATCCCTGGTAAACACGCCCTTGGGCACAGTTTGCAGTGTATTTTTGGGTTGTTTGAAAAGAGTGCAAAGGTTTGGTGACCACGACTGTATATTCTTTTTTTTTTCCCTGTGCCTGCAATACAAACTCTTGGCAGCACAAACTCTTGTACCTGAAAATGCAGACCCAGAGGAAAGGGAGCAACTCTGGGAGATCTGTCTGCCTGCCAGCCCTGACCACGAGCCTCGCAGCAAAGAGGTGAGAAATCTGTAAAGATCTGCCCAGGGAATGTGAGCGGGGCTGTATCTGGATGAGAGGGAGCTCCTCCCCACTGCATCCAAGGAGGAGCTCAAGTCCTGCATCGCTGCCCTGCTGCTGAAACCCCGGCAGCAAACCCGGCTCGCCTGGTCTCCGGAGGAGGGAAATGTGTGTTGCTCCATCGCTCTCAGCTGGGCTCCGGCCCCGAGCGCAGCTGGAGCACGGCGGGATCCAGGGATGCTGGCAGGGCTGGGGCACCTCCCCAGGGCTCACACAGCCCTGCTCCATCCTCAGCCTCTCTCCAGCTGGCCAGAGCACTTGGCAGCTGTCACTGCCTCCCTCCTGGTGCTCCTCGGGCTCAGCTCCCTCCTGGTGTGTGGTTAGGAGCAGGGAAAGGGGTTTGGGCCAGGGGATGGGGAATAGGGCAGAATTGCATCAGTCTTCAATGTGCCAGGACTCCAAACTGCTGATGTTAGCCTAAAAAACCAGCTTTTTAATATTTTTTTTTCTTCCATCAAGTCTAGTTTGACCTTCAAGATCAGACGCCAGATGGAACTGCAAGGTTGAAAGGTGAAAAGTTTGTTTTATTTTGCAGAGGGCTGCAAGGGCTTGCAGACTATAGATGAACTGGCTGGGTATCAGTTTTATTTCACTTTAATGCCTGCAAGCCCTCACTGAGCAGCTGTATTCCTGAATCCTGTGTAATTATGTTGAAGGTCTTCACATGCCAACCTTATGCAACTGTTAAGGAATAGATCTGGTTTCATATCTGCATGCATCTTTGGAAAGATGCAAATAAGGAGGGAGCATTTGCATACCAAAGTAGGCTCCAAGTGAGATTTATTCAGCATTATTATTATTGTTATTATTAACAGTGGCGTGCTTCTGTGAGTCTTTGGAAGGCAGAAAAGGTAAAAAGAAGAGATTGCTTCCAGCTCTTCTTGTTTTTTTCTGTAAATAGATTTATGAAGCCTGAAACCACCCAGCCCGTGGTGCCACCATTAACTCAAAATACAGAAAATGCTCTCCGGCCACAGGAAATGGCACACTGAGGGACTGGGGGGTGGCTTGTGTGCATCCCACAGCTGCCAAACACAGGGAGCCCCGGGGATGTCCCCACCAGGAGAGAGACTCTGTCTGCAGCCACGTGTGGCCATATGGAGGAGTGTGTTGGCAGACGTGTGCAGCCTGTGCCCTCAGGAGCTTGTCGTGCCTCTGACAAGACAAAAACCCCTCTGGGATCTGTGGGCTGTTGATGGAGAGGAGTCAGCGAGCCCAGAGCACACACAGCAGGGGGAGGGGTGGGTTTTCATCCTGCTCAACCAGATATTTCTGCTGTCAACATGGGAAGCTGGGGGTTACCTGTGGGCAGGTGCTGTGGATGAACCCCCAACTGCAGAGGATCAAAGCCCTGATTCATTCTCCTTTCTCCTTGCTTGAGACCCCTGTGCATTTCTGAGCTTTTTTTCTCTGTTTACAGCCCTGTTCTCTGTCTTGTCTTCAGGCCTGCAGAGGCAAATACTCTAAATAGAGTGTTTCTAATGAGGTTTGCACGTTTTCCATAATCAATATTGGGTTGTTACAGCTTTTTCACCTCGAAGGACTGCTGTTCACTTCTCCCCTGACATCAGAGGGTCCATTGTAAAACAGCCAAGGGTACCCCAAAGTGCATTTGGGAAGTTTGTCCATTCAAAGAAGGGAGAAAATTGAAAATGGTAGGTTTTTAGGGGCAATCAATATGTTGTTTCCAGATAGGTCTTTTCCAAATAGATTTTTTTTTACCATGGGGGTTGTCCTGAACCACCTGCCCACAGTTTGCTTCTGCCTTTGCATGGAGACCTGCACCCACCTGCTCCCCCTGATGCATCTCAGCTGAGTGAGCACAGGGCACAGAGCTCAAGACGTGGCTCCTCCACTGATGCTCGAGGGTCCTGCCTGCAAAGGGACTTGCAGGGACAAGGCAGAGCCCGGGTCAGGGCTTTTTCCATGGGTGGATCAGTGTTACACCCCTCCCTGCTCTCTCTGTACCTGAAGGAGCATTATGCCAAGCAGAGAGTGGGGAGTGGGAGGTACTAGAGCAGCTTAGTTGGTTCAGGGCATAAAATAATCCTTGACAGGTGCCCTGAGCCAGCCTCCCAACCACATCCCACTCTGGAAAGGATTTAGAAGGCCAAAATACCCTGAAAACATAATTGTAGTTAATTTTAACTTTCTGTGCAGTTTATTTTCCCAAATCCCCTCACTGTTGTCCCCCCATCTGGCATTTTCCTGCCCACAGTTCTCTGCCTGAGTGTGGTGGGCTCCTTGCTGGGTGTCTCGATGTTGTGACAGAACCCATTTCCATTCTACCTCTGCACGGTCTTTTCCACTGCATTTATAACAAGAGATGGAGCTACGGTGCCACACTTAGAGCACTCCCTGCCCTCCACCTTCTGTCCTGAAGGTAGCCAAGGTGTTTCCTACTTCGGCAAAACCTATTTTTGGGTAACGACCCCACGCGGCCTCCTCCAAGAACACAAGAGGGCGCTTCCACCTCATTTTTTGGGAACATTTTTTTAGCAGGATTTTCTCTCGTCTTCACCCCATCAGCTGTGGAAGGTTGGGTGAAGGTCCTTGGAGCAGGGAACTTGTCTCTGTGTGCAGAGCAAGGAGCTCCATCCTTGCAACATTCCCAGAGCCTCACACAGAACAAATTAAATCATATTTGTGTGTATGAAACAGGGATTGTTCCACTTCAGGATCTGGTGGATTTTCAGGGGATGTCTCAGAGGATCTTAGAACTGAGATATGTCATTGGTTTTGATTATTCACTGTGAGAAACACAGGCATGTCAAGGCATCATAGCTGGCATCCTCTCTGACTGTAACAGAACTGACAGATCCAGGGGAAATTTGGTTTAAAAATGAGAGTTGGGAGCCTTTGAAGGAGGAGGAAATGGATTTTTGCTCACTGCCCCACTGGGTGTGGCAGCAGAGGGTGTGCAGTGAGCACATCACACATCTGGCATCCCCCCAGCACAGAGGAGACAGAACAGGTAAGAAAACTACCAGAGGTTGGGGAACCTGTCTGAATCCATTTAATCCAGTCTGTTTCCTCCCTAGAGTTCTCTTCCTGAGAAGGTTGTTACCTGCTGCTGGCTGTGTCCCAGCCATGCTCTGGAGATGGAGAACAGAGGACCCCTGACCCCCAGGCTGACCTGCAGTGCACACACACATCACAGCACTGGCAGTGAAAGGACCTTTTTGTTTGCTGCTCTACCCAAGAGCTCCATCCCTGGAGTCTGAACAACAGCCTGAAAGTCCAGGCTGTACAGCAGGGGTTGTGTACAGGCAGTCTCAGAATTCCCTTTCTGTGCTAACTCACTCCTGGGACTTGGAGTTTGCTTTTCCTCCTCCACCATCCTTCAAGGCTGTTCCTACAGAACCAGAGTTAAGGGACATCCGTGCAGTAGGAACATGTCCCTCATACCAGCTATGACTACTGCAGCTGTGCCTAATTACCTGCTTGTTAATAAAGCCTAATTAACCAGCACCCAATTTCTGCACCCTTGTCCCAGTACAGGGAAAGCAGTTTTCCCTCCTGGTGTTTGGACAGGGATATTTTTGATACAGAGCTGGCAGAAAGGGACAAAGTGTTTACAGCCAGAGCAGGGCTGACCTGGAGAAGGCACAGAGAAGGCTGCAAGACAGATCTCCTCATACAACCTGCAGCACAAAATCAGAGTGCTGAGGTATTTTCATCACAGCTGTAGGGCTTTAGGTTTTCCTGGGGCTGCATAATCTCCAGGATGTGGAGGTGGTGGGCTTTTGTGCTGGGTGACATTGGATAGGTTACTGCCTGGTATTAGTTTTTTTTTTAAAGATTATTGAATCCAGATACTTTTAAGATGCCTGTCTTTCAAAAACTGCTCTATGGGAGGAAAGGTCTTTCCTGCAAATCAGGCCATTTTCTGATGTGTAAAGCTGTGTTCTGGAACAGGATGTTCCCCAAACACTAGTTACATGTTAAAGGGTTTTTTCAAGTGTTCTACTTTTAAAAATGCAACAAAGGCCATTAGGAGAAAAAGGAACCAGAAGTGCTTGGCATCTTTGAAAATCAGAGTGCCTCTGTTTAGTTTTTCAAATATGGAGCTTGGCACAGACAGGCTCTGATTTCCAGAGCATCCATAAATCCCTGGGGGCAGAGGTGGTGAGGGGGCCTGTGAGCAGCATTGCTGGGTTCTGAAACTGAGTGTGTCTCTTCCAGCCAGCTACAAGTGACCTAACCAGAACATTCCTCTCTGCTGTCCCAGCAGACTCTCAGACTCATGGACTGCACCTAAAAACATGCTTAGGTGTCTTTAAAGTGCATACAAGGCTCCTGCAAAACCTAAACCCTTCTACTGAACAGCTGATCCTTTCTGAAAGAAGCTTGGACATCTGGATGTGAGAAATCAATGTGGGGAAGAGCTTTGTTGGTAATTAGGGAAAAACTGCCTTGGCAACCCTTCAGATGTGCCTTGTGCATGAAGTATTGGTATTTAAAACTCAACAATTCTCCGTCAGCAGAGAAATGTGGCAACATCTCCCTCTTTATACCCCTAATCCTATCTGTTGGGAGGATCTCCCCAAAGGTCTTGTCCATTTTTCCCTGGAGAACTTGTCTGAACCTTCCTTCTTCCTCATAAGCCTGCATAATTTCAGACCTTGACCTTCATATCAGACAAGATGATGTTGAAGGATTTCATTAGGGGAACCTGCAACTATTTATTTTAGAAAGGACCAGTTTCCTTCTGGGTCCTTTGAGGATCTACGTGCCCCATGTTAGTGACTTTTTCAAGAGCTGGCCCTGCAGTGTTTTCTTATTGTTGTTTTCACATTTGCCAGTCACCTTTTCCCACTGGGTTCCAGACTTGCAGGGGAAAACATCCCAGATCAGACACCACAGACCCATGGAACAGCACTGCTTAATGTGACCCATTCTGCAGTGTTTCCACCCATGTCTGTTCATCCCCCTTTTCCCAGCAGGGTGGAGGAATTTTGCTCTGCAGCTCTTGGCAGTTCCGACCTCTGCATTCCCAAGGATGTGCTGCCAGGCTCAGCTGAGCACAGATGTGAGAATGCACTGCAGATATTCCCCACTCCTTCTTCACCATATAAGGGAATGTTGTCCTCCCTAATGGTGGGTGACAGGGATAGTGTGAATAGCTTTCAGGATTAAGAATGAAATCTGGAGTCTTTCCCCTCTTCTGCTCATGGGCTTGTGAGCTGGAAAGGATTGTTACCATCTGAAGGGCTGGTGAAATGGGTTGGTGTTCAGCTCCTCATTGTTCAGCTCCCCAGACTTGTTCCTGCAGTCTGTTGGCTGGGCTGAAGGGATCTGGAGATCCAGCCTGGATGGAGTCCTCCAAACCAGGGCTGGAGAGCACTGAGACAGCCTGCACACAAAACCTCACTGCATCCCCACTAAATAGGGCACTCAGGTCTTCAGGGCTGGAGTCCATCTGGCCCTTCACAGTCACTTAAGCAGAACTTTCAATGCAGCTGCCAGAAACACCCTCTTCTGTGCTTTGTATGCCAAGAAAGTCCAGACCAACCCTTGCCTGCAAGGGACACGAGTTCACTGCCTATAAACCAACCTCAGCAGCTGGTCTTGGCCAGGAAAACCTCGTGGATGTAGGAAGAGTGTGGGGAAGGGATCCTGTAGTCCTGCCTCTGCCCGAGGAGGTTGTGCAAGAGGGATAGGCTGAGAGATAATTTTAACAGCATCTTGGAAGTGAGTGAGGTTCTGACAGAACATACAGAGCTGCTGCATTGATGAGAGAGGAACCAGAGGTCTTGGGCATTGTGATAGGATGGTGCTTTGAAAGGTCCTCCAAGGTGTTCCAGAGGGAGCAAAACTCTTTGGCACTGTGTTGGGATGATTGAAACAACCTCTCTGAGGTGTCCCAAAGGGAGCAGAGCTCTTGGGAACTGTGCTGGGATGACAGAAACAGTCTCCAAAGTGAGCAGAGGTCTTAGGAACTGTGTCTTAGGAAAGTCTTAGGAAGCAGAGGTCTTAGGAAATCTCTTAGGAACTGTCATAGGAACTGCCCCATCCAAAGGGAGCAGAGGCCTTAGGAACTGTACTGGGATGACTGAAACAGCCTACAAGGTGTTCCAAAGGGAGCAGAGCTCTCAGGAACTGTGTTGGGATGAAACAACTTCCAAGGTGGCCCACGGCAAGTGAGTCTGAGCAGTGACTCGAGTGTGCTCCTGGTGCCAGGCTTTCAGCAAGGTGAAGGCACAGCCCAGAGCACCTGAATTCAAACCACTGTGACCCAGGTTTACCTCTGAGGTTGGCCACATGCCTGCTGTGTCCATGCTGCCTGGTGTGGGCAATATTGCCAGTTCCTGGCTGAAGCTGGGCCACCCTCCTCTGGTTGTATTTTGTGTCTGATTACTCCCCAGCCTTCCCTCCTTTGTCCTGTCAGTTCACCCCCGCTGGGAGCTGGACCTCTTTCCAAATGCCTGGCTGGTCTCCCAGAAGCAGCACAACACCATTGTAATGTGTAATTAGGCTGGAATTCTCCTCCAACCCCCTTTTTTAATTTAAATTACACCAATCCTTGAGTATGCAAGAGGTTATAAACCCAAGGAGAAGAGGGTACTCACACTTTTTCCCTCCAAGATGTAACCTTTTATTATTTTACCTGAACACTGGAAAAACATCATCAGTGATAAAGCCTGACACTGAAAGAGGACAAATCTTGGAAAGATGGAGTAGGGCAATGCTCCTCTTGTGAATAAGATGTGGCAGAAGAAGTGTTGAGTGAGTTTACCAAAGCCACCTGGCACAGGAAGAGCAAAAGGGATAAAAAAGTAGCACTTCCAAGGCCAGCCCTAATCCTTTGTCCCCTGGCCAGCACCTAAATGACTCCAAAATATGATCAGGGCTTCATCTTTCATGGACACTTATTCAAAGCAGACTGAGCCAGACATCAAAACAATACAAAATGCTGTGCAGTAGTGCCAACCTGGATCTTGCCTGTAGTGGCCAAAGTCCAAGGAAAGCACTGAAAGATTTTCAGATGTTGGTTCAGACAAATCCCTGGACTCTTTAAGTTGACCATCTCTGATGACCTCTTCCACCAGCTGGGAAGTGGCAGCTGTGTCTGTAAGGTTACTGCAGTCACCCCTCTGAAAACAGCAACTATTTAAGTTCATGAGGTATTTTGATCTAATGTAGGATAGACAGATCCCCAGGACACTTTAAGTGCCCCACAGGAATAATCCCTCTCCCTCTTTGGTATCCAGTCTGCACAACTTAAATGCTCCACACCAACCTCTGCCATCATAAAGACTCCAAGTTGCATCTGCAATGTAAACACAGAATCATGGAAGGGTTTGAGTTGGAAGGGACTTCAAAGATCACCTAGATTCCCACGGGCAGGGAACCTTTCACTATCCAGGTTACTCCAAGTCCCATCCAACCTGGCCTTGGACACTTCCAAGGATGTGGCAGCCACAGCTTCTCTGGGCACCCTGTGCCAGGGTTTTCCCACCCTCATTGTGGAGTTTCTCAGTGTAGCTCCTTGGACTCCAGTTGATGATCTGACCCTGGAGACAGAGGGTCTTAAAAGGTAAGAGGTATTTCTAGGAACTTCCCACTTTGCAGATTTTAAGGGCGTATAAATGCATGGGAAAAATACAGATATAGGTAAAAATTCCTGGAAACTGTCAGCTCCCCCTTATTCCCATTGCCTTGGGTTGGCCCTGCCCTCCACACTAAACCAAAACCAATCCCCTCCCCAAATGTGCTGGTTGATTTAAACATCACCAGAGCAGCTCTCCAGCTGCCTGGCATGGTTAGACTCCCTCATGTTCCTTGTCAGTGTTAATCTAATCTATATTAGCAGCAAGGCAAGTTACTGTGAAGATGAAGCCAAAGTGCTGAAGGGTAACAGCCACACGACATTTTTTTCCCTGTGTGGCAGTTTCTGTAGCAGTGACAGATTTCAGATTACAGGTCCAACTCAATGTCCATCAGAAGGATGTAATTCTTGAGCATCACCTGCTGGGAAGCACAGCTGAGATCCTCCTGAGTGCCTGTGCTGACCCCTGTTTTAGATGTTCTTACATCTCAGCCCCCTCAGCAGACCCTGGTGCCCACCAAGGAGGTGGTTGTCACACCAGTGGGGACTATTTGGGGACTTGGTGCTAGCTAACAATTTAACCTTGATGTCCCCTCTGCCAAGGATGTGAGTCTCTTGTGCTGCCTGTTTAGGGTCACATACAGGAAAGCACAGATCCTTATCTTGATGAAGTTTGTCACCTCTATCAAACCACAGAACGTCCCAGTGTCACACTTCCCCTGACTTAAATGATGTGTTGTCACTGTAGACTGGTACCAAAGCCAGGGAAGGGCATAGTGAGGATGGAAGGATGAGGGAGGGAAGTACAATGTGAAGGTTCTGGGTTATTTTTCTGCCAAGGTTGGGATTAATGGCACAAGAGATGAAGTTCACGTTCAGACTCAGTGTTTACTAACTCTTATCTGTATTACAGGCTCACAAGCCATGAGTTCTGCAGTACCTCTAGTTAACAAGGTGCAAAATGGAGCACCTCTCTATCTCTACAAGGTCTTTTCAAGGACAATCCATCCAATTGTGAAATGCCACCTGAATTATTTTTACTTTAAACTCAATAACTAACCACTTGAATTTTGCAATATGGACTTTATTAACCAATCACAGAAAACCACCCAAACCTGTGAAGAAGAAGATGATGAGGAAGAAGGACTTAGACAATGCCCAAAATCCTCCATCTTGCTCCATATATATTACTATATACTAAAGCCTTAAATCTAGGTTTTCAGAATTCCAACAGTACAAGGTTGGTTCAGTCCTTCATAAAGTTTCTCATCATCCAGAAAAGGAAGGAAGAAGAGAGTTTAGGAGGCTTGGTAACTTTTTGTAGCTCCAAAACACTGCTTAGCAGCTCATGGCACTCAGTGACTTCCAGGCTCTTCAGAAGTCCCTCACCTGGGGGTCTGGACATCCCACAACACAGCCTGGATCTCTGCTCCAGCTGATAGAACCTAAACCAGGACCTGACCCAGGTGTCACTTTAGTCTGTGCATTCCTTTGCACGTCTCTGGATTTTAATTTTTTTGCTCTCTTTGAGAAGACTCTCAATGAAATGAGAGGGATTATCTTGAAGTGACTTTTGCTGAGTGCAGGTTGTATCTGGAGGAGCATCACCATAACATGTTGTAGTGTGTTGACCCTGACTGGATACCAGACACTCATCAAAGCTGCTCCACCTCTCTCCTCCTCAGCTGAACAAGCTTCTGTGGCTAGGCCTGACAGAAAAGATATATGGATGGGAAGTCCTCAGCTGTAATGCACATTTTTGCCCCTTGGTGCAAACCAGACTGGTTTTCCAGCGTGCTTGATTTATGCATCACCCACAGCCAGTCACAAAATGACACTGGACCTTTCCCAAGAATAAATGAGGTTTAAACATACTTCTTTTTTAAAGAAAAGCAAGTGTTTTTTTGCCTAAATTCCTGTTCCATCAAGCACATCTGCTGAGCACTGAAGTCTTGACCTGAAAAATGAGCCTCACCTCTCAGAAATCTTCTTCCCCAATGTATGAGACAATTCTTTGTTGGGTCTGATCAGGGCAATGTGGGCATATTGGTGTCCTGGATAGATCAGGGCCATGATACTTTTCTTGAGGTGAGAGCTGGCTCTTATTGGGACCTCTCTGTCCAGGCAGTGCCAGGTACATGTCCCCAGGTGGAAGATTAAAAGTCAGGGCATTGAGGCACATGAAGCTGGCAGAGAAAAATGTGAAGGTAGAAGACAAAGAGACAAAGTGAACCCCATCCCATATGTGCTCCAGCTGCATGAATTTAGGTACCTGTATTTTATTTTTGAGATACTGTAAGTGGTTTTGAAGTTGAAATGCAATTCTTTAGTTCTGGGAAGATGCCTATGGCAACCTCACTTCTTTACAGCCCAAATAATTCTTAGGGCTCTTGCTCAGCAGGCAGAGTATCAGAATATCTCAGAGAGGTACCACATCTATTGAAATTCCTGGTATCTCCAGGAGGGCAAAGAGAAATGGAACACTCTGCTCTGATTATTTTTTTCCAAGCCATATCTGGGACTATTTTCTCTGTTACAGTTCCCGCTATAATATTTATAATCATGTCATAAATGAGGATGAGGATTTATTGTAGGGTGGCTGCACATCCTGATTTGGCTGGAGATTGTTCCATGGGACCAAGGATATTCCCACCATTCTGAAAATAACCCTTGAGGTTCTTGGTTTTAATCAGGACATGAACCTTCTCCTGTATCTCTTGAACTCACCCCTGGGAACCTTCCCATCACAGCAGAGCCCATCTGTGGTGCTGGCTCCAGTTCTAGGGACATAATCTGATAAAATGTGAGCCCCATGTCCTGGCACCTGGTGTGGGTGTCATGGTCCATGTATCTCCACTTTTTAACACTTTTTCAATCTGTTATAAACCAATCTAAAGAGATTAAACCATTTTGAGGTGCCCATTTTGATTGTCACTGCTTGTTGGCTCTGCTCTGGAGAAGCCACCCTTGATAGATGAGGCAATTACCTATTTCTTTTTTATCTACATGGACCATGAAGTGGAGCAGAGAAAAGTACTCCAGATAGGAGCAATATTAATGATTCTATGTTTGATGGCTTAATGACAAAGTCAGCTCTTCCTAGCTGGGTGCCTGGGAGAGAAAAGCCACCTGTGCTGCTCCTGCTGAGGGATGTAGGGGACATCCCAGGGGTGTGTGGCTGTGTATATCCTCACATGTACCTGCTGGAGTGACAGATGTCCTAAAGCCCTGTCAGCCCCAACAGAGCTCAGTCTGCTCACAGCCACAGAGAATCCATCACCCTGCACTGGGAATTCTGCTGCCATTCATCAAGTGATATCTCAGCTGTGACTACTTGTCAGAGAAATTTTACTGAGGATGCTTTATCCCCTTACAACCTCCCCTGGACACCTTGATTTACAGCTTGCAGCTCTCAGCCCAGATGGAGCAGGTGACGGAGCCTGAGCAAGCTGGGGAAATGCTGCTGTCACCCACTCGTGGGAAGGCAGCAAGAACCACCTGCTCTCCTTTGTCCTTGGGACCATGGTGGCTCAGAAGTGCTGGATTGTAACAGGAGGAAAGGGAATTAGTGCTGGGGACCAGCTCTCTGCCTGTGTCTCATGCAGCAGGCACCTCCTGCACATTGATGTCCTGTGCGTGGTATTATAGTAATTTTCCTTTGTGGGCTCTGGAAAAAGGCCCTGGTACTTTTGCTGACCCCTGTTCCCTGTTCATTGTCTTGTTCTTGCTTTGCCCTTTGGCACAGGGTGAGTGACTCTGGCTCTGACCCCTCCTCCTGCTTCCTGAGGCTCAGGCTGTGAGCACAGGGCACAGATGTTCCATCTCTGAAGTGGTTTTCCCTCGGGAGGCAGAGGCTGTGTGGATGTGGGCTCTGGCATCTCACATATCCCTGTGCCAGAGCAAAGGGCTGGGCAGTGCAGCCCCACCACAGGCACCAAGAACTTCTCTGTGGCTTTGCTTGTCTGTGAACCTCATCCATCTCTGTCCCCTCTGGCTCTGGCAGAGTTGATCCCACACATGCCTGTCACATTTCCTGGGGTGTGTTGGTTTATGCAGGGGCTGGAGCAGGCTGTGGGCATGTGGCTGGTCAGGGAGGGAGGGAGGGGACACCACCTGTATTCACAATCCTCTGGAGCAAATAGGAAGAAGACAATTTTCAGCTAAAAGGGTAGTAAATATTAATTTCACATCTGCCAGTATGACTAGCACAGTGTTTGCAATTCCCTAAAACCACGAGGCAGATTCCCTGCTCCTTCTGGAGGCACAGGTCAAGCCCCTGTCAGCACCTCTGGGCACAGCCTGGCTCTGTGAGTGCTCCTGTATGGCTTGTGGTGAGCCAGAAGGCCCACAGAGAGGCAGGATAGGTTAATTCAGCCCCAGGACAGGTATTGCCACTGTGCTGGCTGTCTTTGCACAGACCTGCTTGGCCCACAGCACAGGCTGCACTGCCTGAGAGCTGTTTATGAGACACTGTGACCCTCTGCCTGCAGAACCTGGGCTCTGCTGTACTTGTATCACCCCTGAGGAACTCCTGAGAGAGGGGCTAAGTCAGAGGGCAGCTGGGGAGGAATTAACATGAATGAGCAGATTGTATTGGTAATCAGTACAAACCACATCAGGAATGCAGGATATGGAGAGTCAGGGCATTGATCATTATTAAAAATCCCCATTCCTTCATTTCCTTACCCAGGTGTGGGGAAGTATTTCTTGGCATGTGCTTGGGCCATCTCATTATTCACAAATGACAGAGCAAGGCAAAGGGAGTGAATTATGTTGGCCTTTGCAGACAAGTGGCAATAAAATAAGTTTATGGTACCGCCTCCTGTACCATCACATATTTATGTACCATATTTATCTTGCTTTTTTAGCTGTTTGTGCTTGCTTGTCTTGCAAGGCCAACCCACCTCCATTCCCTGAGACCAGCAAAGGGCTGGATTCTGATACTGCAGCTTGTGCTGGGCAGCACTGGAACTCCCTGGAGACATCCAGGCAAAAATTCTTCTGGCATCAGTAAGGGACAACTGAGCTTTGTTCTGGCTTCCTATAGGTACAAGCCAAGTGGCTCTGCAGGCCCTTCCTGGGGCTGAGCCCAGCCTCTCTCAGCAGTTTGGACTGAGACCTGCTCAGCAGCCTGCTGAGATCTTGAACAATAACTGGTGCAGCCCATGGGTACCTGCTCTGGAAGGAAAGGCTTGGCTGAATGTTTGTGTATCATCACATCCCCATGACCAAGGACAGTTTGGTTCCTTGAAATCTGGCAGCACAAGAGTTTCTGCATCGTGTGGAAGGTCAAACACCCAGGTGTCAAATCTGGTCAGAGGGAAAAACAGAGGGGAGAGGACATGATGTTGTCATCTTTAAAGCCAGCAATGAAATTTCAGCTCTGTCCCCAGCCAGAGGGGTAAAATGCATGTTTTTCTTTATAGATCCCAACTCTGTTTCCTCCCATTTCTCTGTTCCCTGGCTGGCCATGTGCAGCCACAAGACAAAGATATGAAAGCACAGCCCTTTGTGCCATCTGACAGCAGCACATAGCCCCCATCTGTCCCCAGGGTCCCTCTGCAGTGTGACCCCTCCATTGTGCTCCAGCCCTGTCTGCAGGGCAGTGCTTTGGCTTTGCACATATGAATTACCTGTGGAAGGACAGACATCTGTCTAAGATGCAAAGTAAAGGACACTAAATTATGATAAACAGGGCTTTCGATTTCACTTCATGTGGGTGTAGCAATGACTCTTCTCCAAGTTGTCTCTGCTTCCCTTTTCTGAGTTATTGGCATATATTCCCTTTTGCTGCCAGCTTTGACAGCTGCTGCTAACTCAGCCAGCACTCATCTCTCAACCCTGAATAATCAAGTGACTGGGACAGCTAACAGAAGGACAGTCTCCCTCTAGGACATGATGGTGCTGATGTACAAATGGGTTCACACACAAATGAGGTTGAAAAGGAAAGGACCAGGTGGGCAAGATATGTATGCTGGTACGCTGTGATTTTAAACACATGATAATAAAATATCTGCTACAATATAAATCCTCGTGACTGCCCCTATCAGCCTTGCATGCTCAGTGTGGTTCTGCTCTGTCCAATTCATCTGCACCCCTCTCCTGCACACAGGAAGAGGGCAGAGGCTGCAGGACAGCCAGATTTGTCCTTTCCATCCCCTACATAGTGGTGCTGAGGTGGTAAGACAAACTAGTGAAGTCTTAATTCCCTCAGTGTTCCATCAAGAGGGAAATTCCATCCTGCCTGCAAGAATAGGCCCCTGGAGAGCAGGGATTTAGTAGCATTTTGGTAGTGACTGCCTCACTCTATCACACCAATCCATCTTAAGTCCCAGGTCCTGCTCATTTTTACCAAAATGCTGAGTGATACCCAGATAATTGAAAATACTGTGGCATTTCCTTAGTGGTGTCACTGTGGAAGACTCAAGGAGTGTCACCAGATGCTTATTACAACCTTGCTCCTCCCTTGATGCTGTCTCTCATACTTAGCACTCCTGCCAGCTAGCTCCAGAAATTCTGCCCTGAAAGACGTCATGGATGTGCCCAGCAGGACTTTGCCTACACACAGCAAGTGTTTATGTGACTGCAGGAGCCAAAATATTCCCTTTCCCACCGAGCACCCGGAGCGAGGAGGCCGCATCTACCTGGAGCCTTGGAAATTTTTAACATAAAAATGATTTGATTGATTTGGGGAGGGAGAAAGAAACACAAAAGGCCTTAAGATTTCACTGATTTCTCCTGGGACTCTTTTCTGTACACAAAGTGTTTCCTGCACTGTTCTTGGAAGCATTACCCTTGGCTGGGCCTGGCCTTTAAAACATTACCAGCTGTATGCAAAATAGAGTGCAAAGTGCCAAAAAGCCCCGCGGGCTATTTACATTTGGCTGGAGCTTGCTGTGTTGGCCAAGCTACAGAGATACTTTGTTCATGGGCCTTGCAAGGAAAGCAGCTACTTCAAGCTGTTTAGTCCTGTTTATACACAGAGTTACCATGGAAGTCCCCAGGCCCCACAGCTTTGCATACTCACAATATCCAGGGTGTATTTTTCCTGGGACCTGATTTGTCTCCCCTCTCACTTGGCCAGGATTTGGTAGGAAGTTCTGGGATGAGGTTCTGGGGTGGATGTGGGATGCAAATTGATTCCTATCTGTGGTGAAGGATTTCCGGGGTGCTGTGTGGATCCTCTCTTGATGCAAGCAAGAGCAGGTGGAGCAATGGGATACCTGCTGTGATAGCAAGAACATTTTTCCAGGGTTTGAATTTGGGGAAAAGTAGGGCTATCAAAAAAATTTCATCACAAACTCTTGCAGCTGTATGGAAAGAATAGCTTATAATTGTATTGGGTTTTATGTTTACAATAAATAGATACACATTACCTGAAGTGTGATAATCAGCTGAGGGCAACCTGAATTACAAAAATACATAAAATAAAGACAGGTCTACATGAATTTCTTCATGATAAATGGTTGTGCCCTTGTATCAGTGCATTTTAAATATCATATTGTACTGTCTCTCTCTGGGAGTATTCATTATATTCTAAAAGCTCTGTCTAGAGGAAACCTCTATCTCAGCAAAGTTGAAAGTATGAAGCAAGTGGCAAATCCCATAACAATGGGCATAGAATAGCTAGGGTTTTTTTAGGAGACTTTAGGAAAAAGGAAACAACCTTTGCAATATTTCTGGTTAAGATCATTCAGGTTTCCTTGAATCCTTAGGCTACCACCTCAGCTAATAAGGATGTGCATTTCTTGACTTTTCTTTCTGCTATTATTTGTTACTTTAGCTGTTTTATTAAAAAGATTTCTCACAGCTGAACACTTGTCATTAATCACCTCTTGCCAATATGTCACAAGCAGACTGACTAATGGCACGGCTGGATATGAGGGTATGGCTGGAGATCCTCTCCTGACTGGCTCTAGGTATCCAGGTTAGGGAATTCTACACCTCTGCCCTGGCAAGCAGTGCTGGGGAAGACTGTAACATTGCTTCTTTGGCCTTATACCAAGGCCCAAGATTATCTTGTGTGCTTGATGGAGTAGTTTGAATATGCCCTTCTGTACTGCAAGGAACTGAGCTCTCAGTGAGCATTCAGAGGGGAGTGGGGACACATGAACCTCACAAGCTGATGGTAAAAATCCACTTCTTCCTTGTGTCTGAGATGTGATTTCAGAGCCTGAATGAGGCCAGTGGGGACTTTTCCCACTCATTTTTGCAGGGCAAGAACATTATAAATGGCTCAAGGCTGAGCACTGCAGGCCGGCCAAAGTTTCCAAACCAGTTGGCTGAAGTGGAGCCTGGGCAATGCAGCTACACCTGTGAAACGAAAGTTCTCCTTCTGCTTTGGCTTTCAGACATCCTCACTCAGGAGCAGAAACACTTGGGAAGCAAACCAGCAATGTGTCTGCTGCCTGTGAACTTGCTCTCTACCAAAGAGGGAGTCAGCCAAGCCTGGAGTTCATTCTGTCTTGGCCAATAGTTAATAATAACCCTGTAACAGCTTATTTTTCTTTTTCTTTTTTTTCGTTGTTGCAAATTAAGGGTGGATGAATGGCCTGGATAAAATTAGAAATCTCTTCCTGAAAGGCTGAGCTGAGTTTACAAGGTTATAGCTCCACAGATATGCCATTGCAGCTGGGGAGTCCCTGTTGCTCTCTGAAGGGTGAAGAGCTGATAACAAAGTGCAAACTTGTGCTCTGGGTCAGAGGGTGCCCCCCCATCGTGCTGGTTTCATATCACAGCAGCTTTGGGGAGGTGGATGGGCTGATTCCTGATTTCACCTTCCTTTACTGCCAGGACAGGCAGTAGCTGTAGCAGGGAAGTGCCCTGTGAGGTGTTAAGAGATGGGGGATGATGGGGTTGGATTTTGGATGTGCATTGGGTGGGCCAGATCAAAGGAGAGGAAAGGAACTCAGGCTTGGGAAAGAATTTGAGTTCCTTTGAATGTAATGCCCTGGTACCTGCTGGATAGGGAATTTTCTACATGTGGATAGCCAGGCAGAAAACTGGGAGGCTGTCCCTCATCCTGGCTACTAATACTGTGACTCCTCCTAGGGCCTTCTGCACGACTTTGATCCACTCTGGCCATTTATCCTTGAGGCTGCATGGTGAAGTGGTGCCCATGTTTTTAGTGACCCCAGCCCTGAAGGTCTTTATAAAAAACTGGTTTTTTCATAACTGTGAGACCCAGAGCTCTCAAGAGTCTCAGCCATGAGAGAGGTTAACAGCAAGAGGCTCTTTGTGGCAAACCCCACCTTCATTTCCATGTCTTTTTTGGGTGAGGGGTGTAAAGTCACAGCTGGATATGACTGAGCTGCTGTGGCAGACCAGGTCTGCCCTTCAGCTGGGTACTCCCACATCCCCACCAGTGAGGCTGAACATCTGAGCTCAAACCAGCCTGACCCAAGATGGAGAACAGCTAGCAATAGCTGCTTAAACCATTGTAATTCCCATTTGATGGTGTCACCACAGCTCTGGTGAACGTGGGCTCTGAGCAGTTGACTTACATTCATTATTTGGATTTTGCTGGTGTCTAAAATGACCCACTGAGGTCAGTGGAGATGATGTGCACCAGCTCAGTATCAAGGCCAGCACTTTCTGCACAGTATTAACATTTATATCCTTTCTGGAAAGGATGGAGAAAGCACAGGTTACCTTCCAAATGAGGTATTAATAAAAAATTCCCCAAACAAAACAATGTAAATTTGATACCTAGAAGGTCTGACTGTTGGTTTCAAAGGCATTCTGAACCCTTATATAACAGTGCAATTAGCTGATACTATAAACTTGTTATGTACCTGCTGGAACACAACAACTCCTTTGAGGCAATTCAGATCTATTTTGTAATTATAGAATTAGGCCATATGCCATACTTGGGAGATTGTGCAAAGGGGGAAACTTTCCACTTCAAAGTGACTGAGAGCTTCAGTGGCTACAGACATTTTTTTTTTCCAGCTGACCAGCAATTAAAAAATGTAGAACTCTTCAATATATCACTCTTTGGCTGAGTTAACCACCCCAGGAATCTCCAAGATGGTCTGCAATGTGCTGACAATAAAGAAATTTCCTGGGACAGTGCATAACTTGCTCTGCACACTGTCAAATGTGATGGGATCCGGCACCTCCAGCTGCAATGGAAGGAAAGCAGAAAAAAAACTGGCTAAGAATGTCTTAAATAATCCAATTACATTGGTTTCAGGGTTTTTTTGCAGGTACTCCAGAATTACCACAGCTGGATTTTCCTCTTGCCTCACACTTTTGTGTGTCTTCCTCTTTAGAGGGGTGGAATGGTCCTGCCTAGGATGTGACACAAGGCTGGTTGTGACATCTCAGCATTTGGAGTGTCTGGTGGCAGCTCAGAGCTGTTTGATGTGCAGGATCATGAAGAGGAATTGCTGGGATGAAAAGCAAGTTTGGTGGGCCCCAGCTGTGGTGAAACACAA
The DNA here is from genome assembly GCA_037834095.1 of Argya squamiceps. Lineage (NCBI taxonomy): Eukaryota > Metazoa > Chordata > Aves > Passeriformes > Leiothrichidae > Argya > Argya squamiceps. Next base: position 4,890,289 of record JBBMKD010000102.1, read on the forward strand.
GGAGAGAATGAGCTGGTTCTTGGTTTAGGTGGGGAATTTAGACAGGCCTCCAAAATGGGACAAGGACCTCCAGAGCTCAGAGCCTGAGGTGGGATATGCAGGATATGATAGTCACCTCTGGGGTAGGTACAGGGTCTGCATTGGATTTGGTGCCCTCAGCCCTTTTTATGTGAAAGCCCATCCCAGAATGTGACTCCTCTCATCTAAAATGGGCACCAAAGCAGAAGAAAGTGGGGATCTCTTTGTAGGGATCTGTTTTACCCCATTGTCTCTAGTGGGAGTCCTGTGTGAGGTGTTCAGAAAGACAACATCAGCCTAGATGTCTTTCACTGGGTGACACCTGTCCCCACCCTTGTTTCCAACTCATCAGCTGTAGGAGCCCCAGCCCTGCCATTGAAGGGAGACATGAACACAACAGTGCCCCAACTTTTTCCCTTGTGAAGGATAAACTTGTCTTCATCTCCTGAGCAATCTGGGTTTGGGGAATGGTTGTGTCTCCTAGCTGGAATCTATATCAAACACTGCCCTTCTGGATATGTCACACCTGGTGTGAAGGACACAAGACAAAACACCCTGATCCTCAGTGCCCACCTTCCAGAGTCCTGGTTTGGGTGCAAAAGGACAGTGGTTTGTGGTTTGGAATTTGACACTGCTGGGGCTGTATGACCTGTGATAGCCTGGGACATGCCTGCTTTGGGAGCAGTGAAAAGACACTCGAAGGAATTAAGCTGTGGGATGCCTTTGTGGACGGGTTTTGAGGATGAGCTGCAGCAGAGTCTGGGACTCTCAGGAAACCAAGCTCTCACCCTCAGCCCCTGCATTTGAAGCCTGGCCCAAACTCTAAATGGAAAGGATTGTTTCTCTTGACATCAGTGCTCTGGTGGGATGAATCCTCAGCCTGGATGAAAGCTAAGCTGCCAGCCCAATTGTCATTCATCACACGACACAGAAATGTCATTTTTTAATGATCAGGCTTCCCTCTGGAGGCTGTGCTGGAGCGATTCCTTGACTGAATGTCTCAGAAGATGTGCTCCAAGGGGGGAGTGTCTCTGGTGGCATAAATCCTCATTTCCTCATTATCTGGGCATTAGTGGAAGCAGGTCACTTTCTGCACAGTACTGTTGAGAGTGTATTTGCATATAGATACAGTGGGTCAGATTCTGGTGCTGGTTTAAATCCTGAATAAGTTCATTAACAATTGTACATTAAACCATGCTATTTGTGAAGTCTGAACCTTCTGAACACAAAAGGACCATATCCAGGGTCTTGCAAAGCAGCAAACAAATGCAAAAATACATCTGGGACCTTTATAGAATATTTCAGCAAATTGTCCCCATCCAAGATTAATTTTTGCCTGTCTAAAGCTATATAGTTTTTTTTAAAAAGCTTGTCCATGAACACAATATTTTCTGTAATCAAAGCTGTGCAAATAACTCATATGAACTAATCTGACCTGCCTAACAGCCTCAAATATGACATATATATATATGTATATATACATGCACATCTACATATGTGCACATATAGACTCCACAGAAAAGATGTTAGCTAGCAGATGATACAGCATCTCCCCCCCAATCTGCTTTTTCCCTGCCAGATTTACTGAAGGATTTTCCTTTTTATGTCCTGCTGAACTGTCATGGCAAGAGGACCTTGAAGATGAAGTCAAGCATGAGGTTAACTTTACCAATTTTGGCAGCCCTGGAGGGGCCTTTAGTGCTTTTCTTCAAATTGCTCCAGAGATTTTCTTCTGTGTCACCCAGGAGAATCCTGCAAAGGAGTAAGGGAGTTTGCCAGCCTGATAACCTGGGGTACACAGAGGGAATGGAAAGCACAAATTTCCCAATGTACCTGACTCTCTCCCTGGTGCAGAAAATCTGTCCCACCCCTGAGCCCCTGAAGCACACAGAGCATCTCCAAGAGTCCTGAGGTCTGTGCTGTAGGACACCCCCATGATGTGAAGCTACCAGGGGTCTAAAAGTGCTGCAATCTGACTGACCCCACACATGAAGGGGAAGTAAATGTGAAAAAGGATTTAAAAGAGTGAACAGTGGAAAAAAAAAATCAGTTTTCCCTCTTATATTTTTAAATAGATTATTTACATAGCCATGTGTTTCATGGGGCTGTTGCTGTCCTTGAGAGCTCTTTCAGCTCATGAGGGCAAAGAGGACATGAGGGCTCTGGAAAAAGGGATTATTTATGTGGGTATCACTGCAAGCATCCCATTTCCTTTCCCATTGGGAAGCTCCCTGAAAGGGCAAGGTTTGCTTTTTTTTTTTTTTTTAGAAAAACTTCCTGCTCTTATCCCAGAGCCTGGCTCTCTGCAAACTGAGGACCAGAGTCCCTTTGCCATGTATGTGGTGCCTTTGTGCTCTCCAGTATCACCTGGGTGTTTGGATACTGTCCTTGGGGAGGGATTTTCCATTCAATGATGAGCATCCTCAGTTTCCCACTGGTTTTTTTTTTTTCCTGCTCTATTGCTTTGATCAGCTGAGCTGTTTTTGAGACAAGGCTTGACCCCACACCAGGGCTGTCCTGGCAGGGCCTGGCTGGGACCCAGCTGGAGGATCAGAGAGCAACCCTGGGCTCCCTCAGGACCCACCACAGGGACGTGCCAAGCAAATCTTAGCTCAGCAGAGAAAATGGCCTCAGCATGTGCTTTGCAGTGCTCGTGCCAGCTGAAACACAATCACAAAGCTGCTTGCTTCTTGTTTGCCCAACAGCCCCCACAAAACTGGGGGATGCCATAAGAAAAGCTGGAAAATTGCAATACTTCATCTTCTACCCACTCCTGCTGTCAGCAGAAGCCTGAGCATTCAAGGCAAGACACAAGTGATTGGTTTCTACAGGGCCAGGCAGTGGACAAAGGTTTATTTGTGCCTAAAGAGCATGGAGATCATGGGGTGGAGGTTTGTCACTGTGATTCTGGTGGGGTTGCATCCAGCCCAGTGCTGTGCAGAGCTGGGGGCTGGAGGGTTGCAGAAGCACGTGGATAAAATGTTACTGCCCACTGTGAGCAGAGACCAAGGCTGTGGTCCCAGCACCACATTCCCAGGATGCAGGAAGATGCAGAATCTTAGATGAATCATAAGAAATAATAATTGTAGGTATAAATTATTATAACTGATATGCACTAATATATATATATATATATATATATAATATTTTCCTAATAATTGTGTGATTGCTTCTGGCCCCTCTGACCAATACAGGCTGCAGGCAGCCCTTCCCCAAGAAATAGTTGCTCTATACTCTGACTAGAAGTCAAGAAGTGGAAAAACAAAGGTTATAGGAACTTCAGAGATAACTATGGGATAGGCTTCCATATAGAGATGGGAAGCTCTTCTCCAACCACAGTCTAGTGCCCTCAGGGGACTTTCCCTACAGGGCTGTTGTTTAAATCTGTGTTGAGACAGCACAGTATTGCATCTATTCCATATTTCTGTGCCAGGGCTGGTTTTCCCCAGCAGTATCTCTGTGCTGAATAAGCCCTTGGCTCCTGTGATCTCCTCTTGGGTGACAGTGGCTTGGTTTGGCAGTCTGTGTTTCACCAGGACTGGCTCAGCGGGCGCTGCACTGCTGCACCAGCCACAATCTCTCCATCTGTTTGGATCTGCTCTTTCCTGGGGAGAGTTTAGTTTTCCTTGCCTTAAAAGGAGACAGCCTTCACCACTGATATATCTTCTCCCCTTGCTCCTCACCGTAGTTTTCATCAGCTGATGGCACATCTGTATTCCTGGGAAACTGAGCTGTCCTTAAGATCCAATTCCTCTCTGCCTCCTGCTCTGCAGGCAGTGATGTATCTTTGCCAATTTACTGAGGAATTAGCTGGGGATAAGGATCTGTGTACACTTTATACTTTGCTTCCCAACACCCACCATTAATAATGAGCATGTCCTTTATGACCTGAGCCTTGTTTTAAGTGAATGCAAAATATTGTCCCTTTCCTTGGTGATCCATAGTCCTTGCAGCCACGCTCTGTTATCTGGAAGGATTCCAAGTGTTTTGGAGCAATGCACTGGAATACATCACAAATGAACCAGTTTTGCTTGTCTAAGTTTTGTCTCTGGGGATTTGGGAGGGATGGCAGGGGAGGAGAGGGATGAATATTTATTAGCTTTTAATCAAAGAAAGTGCTCTCTGTAACCAGACAGGCTACTGTCTGTATCTGATCCAAGAGAAACATCAAGATCCCTGTTCTTTGCTGTGCTGCAGCTCGTGCCCCTCCGAGCTGAGCAAATGGCTTGTAAAGCACTCCAAGAGGTGCCTGTCTCTGTTTAGATTTTGCTGTATCCAGATTTTCCTGGCCATGTTCAGCCAGGATTTTCCTGGAAAAAAAACAGTCACTGGATGAGGAGAGATGAACAGCAAAATGCACGTGCCATGACCCTGAGAGAGGAGGTGCATTTTGGGTAAGTTTGCACACATTTGAGCAGCCTGGCTGAGTAGAAGGTGTCCTTGCCCATGGCAGGGATTGGGAACAAGGTGATCTTTAAGATCCCTTTTTTAAACCCAAACCATCCTGTGATTCTGTGGGTCAGGCAATTTGTACACTGATTGTACATCCTGGGTATCCTGAATAACCCCTCCAGACCCCATCCTGGATACCCTGAGCAGGGAAAAATAACACCTCTCAGGTAGAAAGGAGAAAAGATAGAAAGCAGCAGAGAACTGGAGCAGAGCTGAGCTGGGAGTCAGGGTTTTATGGAAGTGTTTGCCAGACTCAGTTCAGCTCCTGGACTGTATGTGACAACCTCTGGTCCTGTAGCCTCAACCTGCTGGGAGTGGGATGCAAGTCAGTGGGGATACACCATCCCTTTGCATGGCATGTTGTCAGGATAAAAGGTTTGCATCCTGCTCTCTGTGATGCAGGAATTCTGTGCAGACCCACAAAGAGGGTTTAAAGGTGGGACCCCCGTGCTTGGTTCATGCTTGGGTGTGCCCACTTGAAGACCTCTGTGTCATGAGAGGACAGGCACCAATGGGGAGCCCCAAATCTCTGAGGCAACATTCATAATTCTGCACTAAGACAGGCACCAGGCATTCACAATGGTCCATACTGTAAAATTGTCATCAGGCTCCCTGGCACAGCATCCTACTCTCCCAGAGAGGGCCTGGGGACTCTTCCAGGGCTGGCATGGGGCAGGGACCAGCCCCAGCTGTCAGCATGGCTGAGGCCACCCTGGTTAGGGTTTAGAGAGGAGAAGAGGGTTTGGTTTGTAGGCCTGTGTTGTGCCATCCAGCTGCACCACTGCTCTTAGCCCCTTTTATTTATTGGTATAGATGTGGTCTCCTTGTTCAGCAAAACCCTGACTGTGAAACCCAGGAACCACATATCCCACCCTCTTGGAAATGCAACTGCCCAACTAAAAACATCTAGTAGGAGTCCTGAGTTTGTGAGAGGCCAAACAGAAAATGCCAACAAACCATGCTGCAGGGAGCCGGTGAGATCAAGCCAAGGCTACATCACTCCTGAGTGGTTTGGGGCTGAATTTTACCCTAAGAGACCATTGCAGGACCAAAATCCTGGGCATGTGCTGTCTCTTTCTGCCAGACTGCTCAGGCTGCCTCTGTGGCTGCTGCCTCAGCATCTCACACAGCTCTCCAGGCAGAGAGGGATGGGCACACCAATACCTCTGTTACAGACCAGGAGCTGTGGGGTTAAGTGACTGGGAGCTTTGGCATATCAGAGAAAAAAATCTCCCAAATCCCAGGGCAGGTGTTACCCAGAGATTTCTCTTCCTTCTCAGCTGGAATGTCTACCCCACCAATGTACCAGCAGAGGACCTGGTGCAGGAGCACAGCTGCAGCTTTTTAGGCTGCCTCAGATGAGAACTGAGGCCTCTTTCTGCAGCAGGAGGTCCTGGGGGTGGGAAGGGGCTGTGTGTGCCCTGAATACAAAAGAGGCAAATATTTTTCTTATTTCACAAAGCACATTTCTGTCAGCGCTCGCTCTCCCACCTAGGAAGTGTCCAGGCAGGAGGTCTTCTCCTGACCAGAACAGGCTGGGGATGCTGACAGGGCAAAGCCTGTGAACATCTGCTGTAAACAAAGTCAAGCCTCTGCTTTAGAAACAGCCACAAAAGAGCCCAGGCACTTCAGTGACAATTCATGGAGCACAATGTCCCTGATCACTGACTCCTTTGGGCTTGCATCAGGGCAGCTGCAGATGTCCTGCAAAGATCAGCAGTGTGACAAGAGCATCACTGCAGAGCTGAGAAAGGAAGGGAGAGATGCCTTGGGAGTGATCACAGGGAAGCAATAAAGCAACCTTCAGATTTGCATCAGAGCAGTGGCAGGATTGTACTCAAGTTCAGGGCAGGGGGAAATTACATCCTTGGCATTAGGAGTGCAGTGAATGTCAAAGTAAATTCATAATTAATGCTGCACCATAAAAAATAAAGCAAAACTTTCAGCATCTTTGTCTTGTGGGTTTGCCTTGAGATACTGGTGTTTGGGATGAAGGTTTGGCAGCAGGCAGTGTGGTGGGGTCCTGCTGGGACATGCTGGAGGACACATCTCCCTTCTCTTCAAACAGCCCAAATGGATGATGGGGACCACAACCAAGGGCCCATCAGCACCTTGCAGGAGACAGGATGAAGATCCTGAGGCACCAAGGGCAGGTCCCATGGCCCCTCAGAGCCAAGCTGTCAGCTCAGCCTCAAGATATCCCAGAGCTCTGCTGCCTCTGGCTATTTGAGAAGCCCTGTTCATTTGGCTCTTGCACACAGCTATGCCAGACTGTCCTTTCTCTGGCATTTCTGTCCTGCCTCAGCCTTCTCCTGCTGCCTTTTCCCCAAGCTGCTCCTCAGAGCAGCCTGTCTCCTCTCAGAGCACCTTCTGCAGAGCCACTCCTCACCTCATCCATCTCCTGCCAGCACTGCTGGCTGGCAGCTCTGACTAAACAGCAGCTTCCAGCCTCCTAACAAGGTCATAGGGGATCAGAGTTCTCTGGATTAGGGAAAAATGTCAGACCCTCCTGCCCCACCACCAGCCCTTTTTTTATTCCTATTTCCATCCTTTTTTTTTTTCCAGGGGGGTTCAGGGGCTCTTTGCTACACTGCTAAGACATTGCTGTAGTAGAGAAATGGAAAAAATCTGGGTGATACATGAACTGATGCCACTTTTGGAAGTTTCAGAAACAAAACTTCCCAGGGAAGAGCTTTAAGCCTTTTAAATTTTGTTCTGGCTCCCTGTGGGGGAGGTGCAAGGCTGAGGCTGTCAGCTGGGAGTGTTTACCCTGTATGGAGCACGGGTCACTCCTGAGATCAGCACAGCTCGTGTTCAGTCCAGGTGCACATTCCCAAATGGATTTGCTTCTATGGAATCCTGCCTTTGTGCTGGGATTTCTGGAGCTCATGCTTAGGGAGCCAGCAGCGTGTGCACAGTGGTGTTGGTGACATGAGATATGACACCTGCAAGATGCCCATCAGGGAGGAGATGGCTCTTTAGGGAGCCTGTCCCCTGAGAGGGTGGGCAAGGTCTGGATCAAAGCCTGGGGGTGTGTGATAATCAGCCTTTTAGGAGCTGTAATCCCACTGAAAGGCTTTTTCCTCCTGTTCAGCTGGAGGGCTCAGGCTCAGGTGTGAAATGTCAGACATGGGTGCTAAGCAATTGAAGAGGGTGTTGTAAACCACGCTGGGGTTTTGCTGTTCCATTTCCTTTATGCCTCCTGTGTGGCTTGGTGTGGCTCAGGGGCCTTTTGTGACCTCACAGGCTCTGACATTTCCTAAGCATATTCTCTGCACCTTCTTGGTAAGGTTTTTTTGACTTCCAAATGTCTCAGGTGAAAAGTTTTTTATGCATAAATACAGGCTTTATTTGGCACTCCCTTAAGGAAAAAAAAATGGAAAAAAGAAAGAAAAAAATAGGTAAATTTTGATGCAGTGTTTTACCTACTGCTTTATTTTAAGAGGATAATTTTATAGAATCACAGGTTAGAAGGGACTTAAATGATGAGCTGGTTCAACCTTGCTTGGCAAAAGATGGCCCAGCTGAATCTTAAATGTGTCCAACACTGGGGAATCCAACTCTTCCCTGGGGAGATTATTCCAATGGCTGATTGTTCTCATTGGAATAGGATGAATTGCTGATACAAAACCCGAGAATAAACCAAATGAAATGCTGTAAAACACTTCATTCCTCAGGGAACAACAATCCCCCCAAACGACCCAGAGGCAGCAGCACATCCTGTCAGTGGAGGGCAGAAGGACATTAGAGATGCAGGGCATGTACAGGCAGGAGGGCATTAATCATCCCCGGGGGATTTACAGACGATCCTCATGGTGGGGAAGAGGCATCAGATCACCCAGGGAAGGACTGAGGCAGAACACGGCCGGAGCTGGAGCAGAACGACCCCTCCCTCTCCCATCAGAGACTGCTCTGTGGACAGGCTGATGTTTGTCCCACCCGAGCACGCACAGGACAGCACTGGGCAGTCCCAAAAAAAAGCTTTTCTCTGGCCTGACCAGCAACATTTCATCACTTGTCACCCAGCCCTCTGCGAGCTCTCAGGCTGTGTCACTGGCACGGCGGCTGCGGCGGGAGCCTCGGCAGGGAGATGTTAATGAAAATCATCTATCAAAGGCAGGGCAGGACTCCAGGCAGATAGATGAGGGCCCTGAGAGTGAGACTGTGCTTCCAAGTGTGGGAGCTGCTGGGGGAAGCCTTTGCAAGGAGCCTGGTTTTCACTGCAAGGCTCTTGTCCTCCTAGCCCACACCTGGATGGAGGGGACAGGGCCTCCAGGCAGTAGGGGTTGGTGGTGGTGGGCTTAGGGTTGGACACTCAGCTGTTTTCCAGCTGAAGGTGTGAGGAAAACTGTGTTCTCTTCTCCATGGGCTTGGCTCATGCATGAGAGATTTGGCCTCCAGTTCCCTGCATTCCTCTATTTATCCCACAATAAATTCATCACTTGGGTGGAAATCTCAATGTAGCCCAGGGGTGGTCTGAGATCTCCTCCATGAAGAGTGGTACCAGCAAGAATCCTCAGCCTTCTGCTGGGAATGGAAGGGTGGAGATGACAGAGAGAGAGCCAGGCACTGCAGCCCATGGCTTTTCTTGGTATGGGATGGATTGGCACCCAGCAGTGAAGAGACCCAAATCTGAGGTGACTGATCCCTTCTGCAGCATTGAACCCTCCTTGAAAGGGTCTCAAAACCTTGTGTGGGTCATACAGTGCTGTTCAGACACCTTTTATTGAGGGAAATAAAGGTGTTTTCATATCTGTAGGGCCATACCTGCCTTCCTCCCACCAGATCTACACCTGGGCATTTCTTGGTGTCTTTAAGCAGGAGTGAGATTCTGCATCCCCTGTGAGCTTCTGGATGGATCTTGCTGGCTCTGCAACCCCTGAGACTTGAGGTTCAAGCAGCCATGAGGACCGTGACTCTGCCCCAAATCCTGTGCTTAATTTAACAAAATGTAGTTGAAATCATAAAGACTAAGCCTTGCCAGCCCCCATACAGGGGTCTCACTATGATGGTAAAATTTCAGCAGATCTTATCCATGGGGAAAACACTCCTCACCTCCCAGGCAGCACAATCTGCATTCTAGAGCTCCTCACCCAGAAGGGTCTGTGTTTTCAGTGCCACCTTGCAAAAGCTTTGGGGAGGGAAGTTTAAAAAATAGGCTTTTTAATCTTTTTGTTCTGACAAGCAGTTGTACTTTCCTGAATTCAAAGGGGGTTTTCAGGTAAAATGAGAATTTCCTTAGAAAATGTCATCTTTGGTAGAAATGTTTTAATACTTTTGAAAACAACAAGCTTTAGAATATAGGGTTTTTCCCTTGTCTTTCCCCCTCACTTTCTCCAAAAAAAAACAGGTGAGCAAGGAGGGGGAGGAAGATAGAACTTTTTATGTTTCCTTTTTCTCAAAAAAAAAAAAAAAAAAAAAAAAAAAAAAAAAAAAAAAAAAAAAAAAGAAAAAGAGAGAGAGAGATACAGAGAGAGAATTAAAATTAACATATTGCCAAGAATTTTTTTTTGTTATTTTGTTCAGAGCATTTTTTTTTCCATGGAAAAAGACCATCTTTTTTAAACCAGCTTCAGTTGCTGTTTTTCTATAATTACACCCCCAAGTCTGGGAACTAGGGCAGAGGAGGCAATGAGCAGAGAGAGCACTACAGTGTAGACAACCCATGTAGCAAACACATTGTGGGATTTTGCAACTGTCCTATCTCGGCCTTATGGCACATGGGGCTTTTTCTAGGGTAGTAGTAAGTAGGTACTGTTTCTTTTCTTTTTAAACATCCATCAGGTTTTATGCCATTTTGCTGAAAGTTGTAAAGAAGGAAGGAAAAAGATCATGTAGCTGCCATTAGGATGAACTATCTAATTAGTGTGCAAAAGCACTTGCCTCCTGGAGGGAGAATGAATTAAATGACCTGTGGCGGAGGGTGATTCATTTCTGCTCTGCTCTTGCATTTCCCCTCTCGTGACATGAATCACTTGTCCACCAGCCCGTGCAGGGAGGAGGGCAGAGCTCCTGCATCAGCCTGTGGGGCCAGTCTGAAGGACTCAGACCCAAACCATCATGAGCAGCCAGCTGAGGTTCCCTCATTTTTAGCAAGGAAGATGTTTATTTAGGTCTCGTGTAGTCTTCCCATGGCTTTTTGCCTTGTGGAGAGAGTATCACACCTCTTGGTGCTCTGACTGAAACATCCCCAGACCATTTATCTCTCATCCAGGAGGCTTCTCTGCTCTTTGCTGGTGCTTCTGGGCTTGTGTTGCTTCCTGTGCCTCCCTCCTCTCCCTGCCCACCTGCACTCACGAACTGGTGGCAACCTCATGTGTTTGTGGACTGGTGGTCAAATGGCCAAAATTGCTCAAGGGTTTTGGAAGTTTTTGGAAAAGCCAAGTCTGAGATGTGCACAGACAGGTACTAGAGTCACAGAAGCTTCATTCTCTCAGGGAACTAGACCAAAACTCTTCCTAAGGTTGTAATGAAGCCTCTAGAAAGGTTTTGGAGGTGGTTTTAATGCAGCGCTACCCTGACATGACTTCCCAAAGCAGAAATTACAAGACAGATTGTCATCAGCTCCTTCTTCCACTCCATGAGGTCACTGATGGGAGCAGAGGAATTCCCTGACTCTTTGCAGCATTCAGCCCTTTCCACTGGAGCAGGCTGATGCCCATCTCATTCCCCTAAATAGAAACAGTCTCTGGACCATAAGTTTGACTCAGAGAAAAACCCCAACCTGTTTCCTCCACAGTGACCACCTTCCTCCACAACCTGTAAAAGGGTGCTCAGACACTACCTGAACCACACCAGAAGTTATAGGGATGTTTTAACCTCCTTCTGAGTGAGAAATTAACTGTTTGCTGGAGTAGTGTAGGATTTAACAGGGAAAGTCTAGGTCCTTTGCTATTTGGTGGGGCTTGGTCTTGCTTGTGCTCTGTCCATGTCGTGGACTTGGGCAGAAAATCTTGGAAAAACCTTTTAGGAAACAACAAAGGTCACTACCTCACAAATCTCCATCTGTCCTCTCCTTTCTGCTCTGGACATGCATACCCACAATCACTGGCTTAACCAGGTCATGTTTGGAGTGCTGGTCAGACTTGTCTCAGCTCCTCTCCTTTTGCTGAAAATATTTCTCTGTTTGCAAATATTGCTGTTTCTGAGAAGATCCTGTTCTGCTGATGTGCAGTGCCTGTAGATTTGGCCATCATGGTATAACTGGGGTGGTCTTCTTCCTTAATCTGCTGCCTTTGTATCATTGATGACAAAAAAAAGGCACTTAGAAAGGACATGGGGATGCAATTAGTAGCTAAAACACATACTGTCAGGGGAAAAATTTGAAATATGTCACCACCAGAGTTGGACAAAAAGAATGCTGTTGTGTCTTTTGTTAATTTTCCTTTGTTCTTGTCAAAAAAAATATTTATGGTAGACAAAAATTACATACTTCTGAAACATCCAGATGGCTGTTTCTACAGCTACTAATTCAAACTTCTGAATGGACTTGATCTTCATGCTCTAAGGAAGCAAAAATCCCTGTTGTTGAAAGGAATTTTTCTTCTACCCTCTCATCTCCAGGAAAACTCCCAGACTGCTGGGCAAAACAAGGGTTTTCCTTCATTTTCCCACCAAAACTGCTCCAGCTGTGTAAGAACTTTAAATCATAGAACCATAGAATAATATAGAATCCTAGAGTGGCTTGGATTGGAAAGGACCTTAAAGATTATCTAGTTCCAACCCCCCCACCATGGGCAAGGACGACACCCATTGGATCAGTTTGTCCAGGGCCCCAACAAACCCAGCCTTAAACACTTCCAGGGATGAAGCATGACTGTGATGATGATGTGATGATGTGATGAAGCATGGACACTGACCTGGACACTTGCATGGAGGGTGCTCAACCACAGGGATGGCTGATGCTGTTTCATTTCACTGAACAGAGTCATATTTTGGGACTGCAAGAAGATGAGTGCTTCCCTCACCACACCAATGACCCCAGTAAGAGGCTGAAAGTGTGGTCATTACCTGCAATTCCCAGGTACTGAATTTCTCAAAGAGCCAGATGTATTCAGCTCTGAGAGGGTTCAATACCTCTGAGGGTGTCCAGCACCTCACAGAAAATGGCTTAAATAAATTTGCGGGATGGCATTGGTCAAGTGTGTCTTGAAAAAGCAAAAAGGTTTTAATAAAAGAAGAAAATAATACAAAAACAAAAGAACAAAGCTGAACACAGTGTAGGGACAGGTCCCATATATCTGCTACTACACCCCAAGAATGTGCTGAGAAGCTTCGTGCTCTCCCTTAAGTATTGAATCATTTGGGTGGATTTTTTGGCAAACAGCCCAATAGAGAATAGCTACATTTCTGAGGAACAGGTAAAGAGACCTATCAGTGTTTCTGTCTTGGTGTTGAGCCAATTATTGCCAGGAGAGCAAAGACGTTTCTAGGTTCTTTTACCTTATTAGGACAACAAGGGCTGAGTCTTAAACCTTTCCTTAAATGGAAACACCTGCTCGGGCGTGGAGTGCATTTCTGCACCCTGGTCTTTCTTGAAGAGTTTTCTTATTTGTTAACAACTTCCCTGATTAAAGATTGACATTTCCATTTCTGTCTGTAAAGCAGGTGTGAGTTCAGCCCCGGGGTACAAGGAACAAGAGAGGACTCCAGGTTATGACCTGTAGGCAGAGGTGCCGGCCCCAGGTGAGTGACAGGGATGGTGACTTGGAGAGGTATGGGTTAGACCCACACTTCTGAGGGTCCAGCCTCTGGCAGAAATGTGGCTATAATAATGAGCGAGATGGGTGATCATGAGTGCCTTGAAAAATCAAAAGAGTTTTAATAAAGATGGAAAATAATACAAAAAGCAAAACAACAAATCCAAGCACAGCACAGAGACAAACTCCTTGCTTGTTACAGCACCTTGAAAAGCAAAAACCATGGAGCTCCCTTGTTCTCTCTCTTTAGTACTTAACAGCTTAGGTGGGCTTTTTGGCCCTCTGCCCAAGGAGTGAAACAACAGCCTTTGAGTAACATTTCCAGGGTCCAGTCTACACTTCTGGGCTGGCTCTGAGCCAATTACAAGGAGAAATCCACAGAATTTTCCAGCTAACTTCTTAATGTGTCAAAAGGTAAAGTGAGACTCTTTCCCTATGTGGAAGCACCTGCTGGGGGTGTAGGGATTGCATCACCACGGGGAGGGATTTGGCGTTCGGTGTGAAACCACCCCCCATGACTACCCACCTCCAACCTGCCTGGCTCTGAGCAGGCAACTCTTAAGTGCTCCAGACGGGGCTCAGCTTGGCCAGCCTCGGCCTGCCCCTTTCTTCTGACTCAGCCAACCTTGCCAAACAGCCATCACTTCCCTGAACATCAAAGGTCTTCATTAGACCCTGTCAATCACAGGGCCGTGTTCCCCTGACGGGTGTCCCTGTGTGACAAGGAGCACCGGGGGATCCCCAGCCTGGGGGGGAGGTCAGCCTGGTTTCAGAGGGGGGGGAGCATTCATGTCATGCCAATTCCAATTTAGGATGTGCTCTTGGAGGCGGCGAGGTGGAAGGGGAGCTCATACCAAGCCTGTGAGGCAGGTGCTGCAGCTGTAGGATCCCTGCGCTGTCAAAAGGGAGCTGCTGGATGACACAGCCCCCACGTGTGAAAAGGCAGCCTGTTCCCCCCTAGCCTGGTGGCACGTCCCCAGATGGGGAAGTGGTCCTCAGCCTCTGTCAGCTCCAGTCACATCAGTCATGTCTCACTGGGTCCTGTGATGGATGGAAACGGGCAGGACCCATCGAAACCTCTCCCCGTCAGCCCGGGGCTGCCTCGGCAGAGATTTCACCTCAGGGGGCCACGTGCTGTGTTCCCTCCTGCACCGAGACACAGGAGTGACACAGGTTAGCAGTGGTCAGAGTGTTATAAACCATGTGTAAATGTATCAATCTCTGAGGGTCCAGCCTTTGCAGATTGGTTTAAAATAATTTCAGCCAGCTGCTCTTCAGAGGTGTTTTGAAAAGTAAAACGTTAATAAAGAAAAATAACAAAATAGCAAATGTTAGAGAAAACAAATCAAAAGCCTCCCACAGGTGTCTGAGAAACCTCCGTCACTCTGCTAATAACACTCCAAAAAGCCTCTCCTTCCTTTGTGCTCCTTCCTAAATACTGAATGTTTTAGGAGGGACAACCTGGCCTGCTGCCAAGGAGAGACGCAGGATTTTAAGAACAGTGACAAAGTCCAATAGGTGCTTATCTTTTGGCCCTGGGCCAATTACTGCCAGGAGAGTATGGAAAAATCTAGGTAAACTTCCTAAAATGCCTAAAGGTAAACTGAAACTCTTTCCCTATTTGGAAACACCTGCGGGGGGTGTGGGGTGCACTACTACACAGGAGGTTTGTCTTCCTCAAGGAAAGGCTCCCTGGACAATGTAGGACGTTCCCAGACAGCTGATGGCAGCGTCAGCTGGCACAGGGCACTGCATGAAGGAATGGTTGTAGTGATCATCCCTCCCTCTCTTGGTGTTCCAGGACTGTGAGATCCAGCCTAGGGGCTTTGCAGTGCTGCTGGGCAGCAAAGCTGGGTCTCCTGTGAGCTCCAAAGCAGTTTTTCCTCCCTCACTTGGTGTCTACAAGCAGCGTGTGGCACAGGGGACCTCTCCATGTCCCATTCACAAAATTGATTCCTGTAGAAGCTGCTGTTTCCAGAGCCCAGGAAGGGCTGTGAGTACAGAGAAGGTTTTGAGAAGGTTGAGGACATACCCTCTCCACAAGGACATATCACCCATTTGGCAGTGGGCTGTGGTGTCGTGGGGACAGCTGAGTATGGGGTCTGAGTGCCTGGGTTGATCTCTGAGATGAAACTGAAGATGGGTTTCCCCATTTGGGTGTTTAATTAAGAAAGATGCACTCTTCCCGTAAAATGTCCTTTCCATTCAAACCCACGCCTTGCAACAGGTCTGTGGTGCCAGCTGCTGATTTAATACATGTGCAGGAGAATCCTGACCTTAATGCAGGTCTCTTTTTTCCTCCCTTGCTGGAGGAAATGCTTGCAAGTAATGTACCATGTTACAGCCACAATAATGTTTAATGGTTGTGTCCTGTGACTGAGGTTAATGACTAGTTAGGGAATCTTTTACACTGAGGAATAAAAAAAATGTATAAAATAAAGCTGGCAAGGAGCAAGAAAGAGGGTAATGACAGATTCTGGCAGTTGCCTACCCCAATTTCAGTCCCAAGGAGGTGGATGTTGTAAAAGCCAACCCAGCAAGCCCTTCTCAGGGCATTGACTTTGCGAAATCTTTGGGAGGGTGAATAAGACAAGTAGCCCTGTACAAAGAGTCTGCTGCAGATGAGTGAGAATCTTCTGTTTCAAACAGACCTGGATATATTTCTTTGGTAGCCCATGGGCTCACAGATGTTCCCACAGCCCTACCTTAAGCTTGGTGCAGAGATCCAAGCCTCTCCTGATGCCTCACTGTGATGCTGACCCAGCCATCCTTGGTGGGTCACTCTGTCTCTTCCCTGGGTGCCTCCAGTAGGGCTTGAGGAGCCCAGCTCTCCTTTGAACGGCCACACAAACTTAATGGAAATGTTCACCTGTGTCTGTGATCACTGATGCTGGGCCCAGGAGGAGACTGAGGCTCTTTGCTGGCTCCAGACCAGCCCTGCACCGGGGGGGTTTTGTTAAGCCTCACCCTCCTTATGGTTCCCTTTCCCAGCTGAACTTCCACTGTTCTGTAACCAGACTTAATTTATCTGTCTGTGGTTGCATGCTTGCCTTCCCCCTGCTCCTTTTTTTTTTTTTTACACTTGTTACTAAAAGAGGTTTTTTATTCCTCCCTCCTTTCTTCTTAATGATTTGCTGCATGAAAAAAAGAAAAAAAGGCCTTGCTGTGCCTGTAGTGGTGATAAATGAGAGCCAAGGGAGAAGCCAGGGCTGCTGGGTGACCCAGGTCTCTCCTTTCCCAAGCTCTGAGCTGTGCCCAGGGTGCCAGCTGTGGGACACTGCCCTCCCAGCTGCTGCCAGATGTGCCAACCCCACCATCACTGCCTGCTCCACTGTGGCAGGCACAGGGTTATTCTCCAGAATGGGAAGAAAGGGCTGAGAAAGGGAGAAGCCATTTCTGCTCTGTTGTGGGCTTGCTGGCTGGGGACAGCAGGCCTGCAAGATGGCTCCAGAGGCAGGTCCAAATCAAGGTGGTGTTGGGATTTAATTCCAGCTGGCAGCTAAGTACCACACAGCTGCTTGCTCACATTCCCCACTGCTGGTGGGGGGAGAAGAATTGGAACAAGAAAAGGTGAAATCCATGGGGTGGTATAAGACTGTTTAATAACTGAAATAAAATAAAATGTAATAACAATAAAATGCAATCATTTTAATCACAGTGAAAAGGCAGACAGCAAAAAGAAAGAGAGAAATAAAACCCAAGAAAGACAAGTTGTGCACAACACAATTTCCCACCACTCAGTGACTGGTGCCAGCCTGACCATGAGCAGCAATCAGGGTCCCCCAGCCAGCTGCCCCCAGTTTATACACTGAGCAGGATGTTCTGTGGTATGGAACATCCCTCTGGTCCATTCAGGAATTCAGGGCAGTGTCCTGGACATGCTCCCTCCCAGCTTCTTGTGCACCTCCTCACTGGCAGAGCCCAGGACACTGGAAAGTCCATGATTTAGAGTGAGCACAGCTTAGCAACAACCAAAACATCAGTGTGTCAGCAAAGTTATTCTCATCCCAAATCCAAAACACAGCCCTATACCAGCTACTAGGGAGAAAATTAAAAAACTATACACAGCACTGTCTGACCCCTCTGCAATGCTCCACAAAGCCCTGCTGGAGGCCAGGGATGTCCTGACCTTGGCATGACATTAAAACCTTGTGGGGATTGAGACAGGAGGGCAGACTCTGAGGATGTGAAGTCCTGGCCAGTTGATGAGTGCTCTGTACCCTCTCCCAGAGGGTCTGAATCCAGTGTCCATTCCTGCCACAGGCATCCAGGTGTCTGTGTGTGCCTCACCAGGTAAGTGCACTCTGCCCTGCTCAGCACTGCCTGTGATGTCCCACCAGGGCAGCCACTCCAGAGTTATCAGAATAAACATCATCAACCCTAAGAGTGCTATAGACACCACTGCCTTTGCCTTGGAGCATCTGAGCCTCTGAGCCTCTCCTGAAAGTCACCTGAAAGGTAAAACCTCTTTGTTCATCTTGAGCATCTCACCCATGTGTGTCAGCACTGGACAGAGCTGAAATACCCTTTGTGCATCCAGCTTATGATCAAGATGCTTTGGTATTTCCAGGGCACCATTCAGTTTAAGCTAAAATACAAAACCTGAGGGAAAAAAAAAACCCTGAAACATACAAAGGATGACATACAACCTCATCTCCTTCCTGTGAGGCTTTTGTGTGATGAGCCTCAAAGGGAGAAATTAGGGTCTAGATGAGGCTGCCTCACTGGCACTCAGAGAGCAGAGTGGTTTCATTGTTGTTCACTGCTCATAGCAGTGTCTTGACTCTCTTTGGGATATTTTTATTGCTGCTGGTTGTAACTTGGACACACATTGTGTGTAGTCTGCAGGATAAAAATAGCTGCAGTGCCTATTTCTGTCAAAGCAGAGCGCACCAAACCTTTGTTTACCAGTTGCCTTTGATTTAAATATAGCAGCAAGCCGAGCACTCGAAAGCAGAAGGAAGCTGTGTGACATGAAATCCACCCAGCTAATTTTAGATCACTCTCTGCACAACGCTGCAGTGGGTGTAGGTGTTCCACACAGGTGGAAGGGAAAGAAAGAAAGAAAGGGATTGACCCAGTGTGTGCTGTCATTAAATCTGCCACCCTTGGCAGCATCTGCCTGGATAAAGTGAGTGTCCCAAGGCTGCCAGCTGGGTTTAGGGAGAGCATTCAGCCCCCCAGCATTGTCCTCATCCCTGAGGTGGGGTGGTGGCAGTGTGTGTTGCAGGGTTGCTTGTTTTGGCAGATGTGGTGGTTACAGCGTGAACTTTCAGAGAGCAGTAGGAAAGGAGTGCTCCTCTCTTTTTTTCAATCCCCACCTCCTGGAGTTCTGAGATTTTTGAGGACTATCTGTTTCCTTGCTTTGTGCAACATATATTTTAAGAAAACTCACAGCTTTGCTCTCTGTGGGAAAAGCTTGGAAATACAGCTCTGAAGGTTTCAAAGTCAGCCACAAATGAAGGAATAAAATACGAACCTCAGTATGTTTTCATCTCATGTTCCCATGAAATCAAACCCCATGTGATCATGACCCCCTGGCCTCTCCCTCAAGGTCTGGCAGGGATGACATTATAAGAAATAACTTTTCCTGGCAGAGGGTCACTGGGAATTGGAAGCAATGGTTTCTGGTGGATGAACCTGCAAGACATAACACCCCTGCCTCAGTTTCCCAAACTTCAGAGTGGACAGACTCTCTCCTTCCCCAAAGGATCCTGTAATTACCCTGACATGAGGGAACTGTTTCCAGCTCTGGAATTCATGTCCTTATCTCCACCATTTCTTACTCCACAGAGAAGGTGCTGAGGTTGTCATAGGCCCTTGGTGAGGGGCTGATATACAGAGAGAGCAGTGAGATTCAGCAGCAATTAAATCAGCTTTGCTAGGAGGGTGGTTTATATCATGGCATTCCCAATGTCACTCACATCCATTTGCTTTTAGAAACCTTCCAGGGCTCCCACCCAAGGCCCAGACTGTCAGGACACCCCTGCTGATGCCAAGAACTATGTCTGACTGTGCCTGTCCCACCAGGTAGGAGCAATGAGTTCTGCAGCACTCTTTGGCTTCTTCTCATCTGTTCAGGTCAATGACAACCCCTTGTTAAAGACAGGCAGCTATTTTCAGTGTCTGCCACTCACATATATAAAGTATATTGAAATTAAAGCCAGGTGCTCAGCTAAGGTGAACCAGCACAGGCTGGTTTGCTTCAGTGGGCAGACACTCATTTACACCACTGGAAGATTCCTGTGAAATATCTTATTTTTGGGGAGCTTTGATGCCTTTGTTGTGTTTATTTATTTATTTATAGCAGGGCTATATTTACTTGAATCTGTGATGCTCTGTCGGAAATAACTCTAAATATCCTCAGAGTTGTTTCAGGGAAGCAAATAAACTTTTAAAGCTTTTCATTGTATCTTTTCAATCTGACATGATATTGGTGTCACATCCAGTTCCTGTGTGAAACTCTGTGAACTTTAAAAACACCCCTGTTCAGAAGACCGACAGGAGGGTTATGCTCACCCATGACATAGAACACTTGGGTGAGACCAAGGAGGCTTTTATGGTTTAATTTTCAATTATTTTCATGCCTGCATCTTCCAGTTTGTGTATCTGTGTGGGTTTAGTTGCTTGGCTTGCTTTTATTTTCTTCACCCACCCAGCTGAAGCTCAAATATCAGAGGTGCAAACGTCTTGAAACTGCAAAATTTAAATTTGGGGGTTATTTTCCCAGTTAAGTGGTGTTTTTTGTGTACTGAAAGGCAAAATACTTCACTAACAGCAGCACATCAACTCCGGGAGAAGCTATTCCTTGTTTCCTGGCACAAAGAGCCCTCCCTGAGCTCCAGCTGCATCCCTCTCTGCTCTCAGGAGTACAGCATCACCTCAGAAGGCCATTCAAGCAACTTCATCTCAGCGAGGGAATGGAAGATGGCCCTTGTACTTCCAAACTTGGCAGGAAGGGTGAAAAAACCGGCCGAGCTTTTGGCTAAATATGTCTTTTCCAGGGCAGCTCCAGGCAGCTGGCCGCGGCTCATCCCCGAGCGCCGTCCATCCATCCATCACATCCTCTGGATGTTATTGATGAGGATGCGAGCGTGCGGCGGCAGCACGGGCAGGCTGGAAGGGACTCCCCCGTCCCCGGCACGAGGCTGTGGAGAGGCCGTCTGTCCTCCAGCTGCCATCCCCTGGGCTGCCAGGGCCCCCCTGCCCCGCCGCCTCCCGCCCGCTCCCCGCGGCACATCTGCTCCGCCGCTCCGCCCGCAGCGCGCTCCCTCCGCAGGGCTTCACACGGTGCCCCGGGCTCTGAACTCTTTGTGAAAGGTTTTCAATGGGTGGAGGGGCCCTTCTGCTGGGTTAGGTGGGACCTGAGCAGCGATCAAGATAAAAAGTGTCTAGGAAATGGGCATACGATGTTTAGGAGAGGCACGAAGGCATGAAGGTATCCTGCTTGGTGAGGCTGAAGGAGTTTGAGAGCAAACCCGGAGTAGAATGAATCCTGTAGCAGCATTGCACAAGCCCTTGTGAACCACTGAACATCAGGCAGAGCAGATCTGCACCTCACCACGCAGCATCTCTGGAAAACAGCATCACAAAAGTGGTGGCAGGGAGGGGATTTGGTTCGGGTAGCACCTGCAGGTGAAACATGAGACTTTTAGCTTTGCAGGGGTTGGTGGAGCAAGATTTTCTGTACCTTTTGAGTGTTTGGAGGAGAAGCATCCTGCCTTTCTTCATCAGTGCCAGGAGCAGGCACACAAAAGGGTACTTTGGGGTGTTGCTGATGGGTTGGTGGGGTTTCTGCTTCCATGCAGAAAAGAATGCTGGCTCAAAGAAACACCATTGAAAATCTGCATGGGAAAAGGGTGGTGCTGGCTGGCAGTGACAGAGCTGCATCTTCTGAGATCATACCCCAAACAAAGCTGGCAGGTGAGGCTGCTGAAGAGCAGGGCAAAGACCTGGAATATCCCCTGTCCTTCTTGAGGGAAGGAAGCCCAGTGACACTGGGTTGAGTGAGGAATAAAAGGAGTTCTTCCCTCCCAAGACAAATTTAATGTAATGAAAATAAAGATTTAAGAGAAATATTGCTGGCAGAACCCAATGTAAATGACTTCAGAAAGGGTCTAATGAGGCTGGCACTCTCTTCCTTGCCACTTCAATAAGATAAGAAGATTTCAGCTCATGATAGGCCAAGGGTCAACTCAGGAGTTAATGCAGATTTTGAAACATAAGCCAGGAGTCCTGCAAATTGAAATCCATCCACTCTAGTCCTGCACTGTAGCAGAGCAATTTGCTGGTGGGTGCATCTTCAGCAAAACCTACTTGTTAGTCAGACTGCCTGATTCATGGACAAAATATCAATGGAGAAGGGGAAACGAAAACCTTTTCTGTCCCCAATACAGCTACCATGAAATTAAAGCTCTTTGATTGCACCCCTTAATGGAAAGGCAGTAAGTAAACGGCTGTGCAGGATGGGCCATCCACATCCCTCCCCACCCTACTCACTGTCATTCTGAAAAATGCACTGAAAAAAAAGCTCCTGGTGTGGTGAGAAATAATTTTCCATCTCCCTGATCCCTTGAGCCTTCCCCACCACCACCAGACACCTGGTGGGATCTGTTATTGGGGACGTGAGGACAGATAATTGTGTTCCTGCTTCCGATTAAGGCATCCTGCCAGATTTCTCCATGACATGGGAACTTACAGACAAATGCATTTGTGAAGCATCTAAGGACAAGACACAGCTCTGGGTGATGCTGAGGGCTGGCAGGTATCTGACCCTGGTACAGGCCAGCCAGAGAGGAAACATGGTTGCAATCTGTAGGAGCTTTTGGGTTGAATTTGGGGAGCTGATGGACGAGTGCCAATTTCCACTCCGAGGCAATAACAGACGTTTAATCTGAACTAGTGATCATGCTCATAGTTTGGCAGAATAACCATATCTGTAAATGCCCAGCATCTGTAAATCTACTGCTTTTGATGTCAAAGGGTTTTCATGTGTTTTGCAAAGTAAAATATTGACTAAATTATGACCTATTGGAACCTTCTCTGACGACTGCTGTGCGCTGGCAGGCGATAAAAAGGGTGGCTGAGCTTTTTTTGCTCAAGTTTGGTTCCAGCAGATATAAAAGAAGCAATTCAATTAATGGGCTATAGAATGAAGTTCAGAGGTTGTTTAGAGTGAGCTGTGAGATGAGTTGCTGCATTAAGGAACTTTTTAAAATGTACTCAGTACAGATAAACCTACAATTTTCCACAAGTGTTTAAACAACACTGGGCCGACATGAACACTGCAGAGGTTCTGGCCTTTAACCTCATGCACATGAGCTAAAGATTTCTTACAACTCAGCTCATTCAACCAGCCTTTTCTTGGTTTTCCAGCTCTTTCTCTTTCTCCACAGCTGTTCAGTGTCATGTCTGAAAGGCTCTTAGAAGAAAGACCTTCCCAAACCTCAATAAACGCAGCTTTTTCTGCACTGAAGCACATGAGAATTATCCACATACATCGACCTATTCCTGCTGCAAAATGCAAATGCAGGAGCCCAAGTGGCAGCAATTTAGTAGGGTGCAAATGGTTTTGTGATGGAAAGGAACCAGGGAATGCAGTTAGAGTGACTAGCTTGGGAAGAAGAGCTCTGAAGGCTGAACTCTCCTCCCTGGTGGATGGAGAAGTTTTCTTTGAAGGACAGGCCTGACCCTCGGGTTGGCTGTGCTGGTATTGCCAGGCCCAGTTCAGATGCCAGTATTGCTGGGTAGGAGTTTTCTGAACAGCCTTTTTTTTTTTATTAGGAAATGATCATTTTCAAAGCCAAAGCTTTGGCTCCCAAGTCCAACTGGCTTTGAGAACAGAGTAGAAATTAGAGCTGGAGGAAAAGGCTCATCCCTTTCCCTTCTTGTGGTGTGATAACTGGGTCATGCTGACAGCATTCTCCTCTCCAGTTACAGATGCTGGGATCAAACCTCCTCTCTGTCTTGCTCAGAGCAAGATTTGAAATTTGAAATTTGGAATTTGAAATTTGGATTTGGAATTTGAAAACCAGCCTCACCTCAGCAGAGCTTCCTTAGTGTCTAACTGTCTGGGTCATTCTGGGTTTTACCAGAAAATGTAAAAATCTATGGGCCCCTTGAAATCCTGGGTGGGAAAATCTTTCACATCTCTAAACCGTTCTCAGAAGAGGAAAAAAACATCTTAAACATCTGGGACAGGATTTTTTTTATTGTTATTATTTTAAGCCAAGATAAGGCATGACTTTATATTTAATGCTGATTGATCGGAGAAGAAAATCGGTTGCTTAGAGTGTAATGCAAAAAAATTGTAACAATGCATGAGAAATCCTGTAATAACAGACCTACTTGAGAATCTGAGTGGCATGAAATGTGAAGTGTACTGTTACTTTAATTGTATTTTTATGCAGACATACTCAATTCCTATTAGTGGTAGAGTTGTGTTTGCATTTGGCCAGAGGCAAAGAATTACTAGTGGACAGTTTAATCAGGATGAAAGAAGGAAAATAAAATTAATGTAGCATGTGCTGGGCTCAGGCATTTGTGTTGGAAGAATTTTAACATCTGTATTGTGTGAAGCTTGGTCCTGTTTATTTTAAAAACCTGAAAATGAGGGTTGAATGATTTCACACTGGAGTTATGGTTGCCAGTCATTTAGTTCAAGGGTTGAGGTTAATAAA
The DNA here is from genome assembly GCA_037834095.1 of Argya squamiceps. NCBI lineage: Eukaryota > Metazoa > Chordata > Aves > Passeriformes > Leiothrichidae > Argya > Argya squamiceps. Next base: position 4,914,137 of record JBBMKD010000102.1, read on the forward strand.
TGAATAATTCCAGTTTGCCAGAAGTCTTTGTTGGTAGTCACTGGTTAAAAATCAAGGGCTGAAGATGTTGCTGCTTTACTCCTGTGTAAATCCACCCGTCCATTATTTATATAATTACTGCTTTGAAGCCAAATGCAGATGGAGATCCTGCTGGGCTGGAGACCCCATGAATACCTGCAGTTATTTAGCAAATGACCTGAAATATCTCATAACTCCTTTGGACAGAGGAGAAAGTGGAATCAACTTGCCCATGATCTGCCAGTGGGTGGCCAGTGCCTGATCCAGGAGGGAAGCCCCAGAACAGGGGGAAAGGACCAAAAATTTGTAGCTGTGTGGTTGTGGTTGAGATCATTGAGATGAGACAGCAGGTGATTCTTCCTGTCCTCAGACACACCCCTGAGGTGGAAGTGTCAGATGAGGTGCCCCATAGTGGTGCTACTTCTCTGTAAACAGAGATGATGAAGACCATGAAGACAGGAGGACCTATAGTCTGAAAATTCTACTTTCCAGGTTTTTGAAGCAGGTAAAGGTGATTCCCATTATGCCTCCTGACTCCCCAGCCAAAAAAAATAATCCCAGCATTTTTCGATCATCTTTGCCTGTGCTACTCACCCACCCAGACCTGCAGCTGACATCATCTGGAGTGACACTGACAAAACTATCAGTGCAGTATTTTCTGAAAAAAACAAAATTACTTGAAAAAAATCTATTACCAGAATAAAGGGAAAGCTGGAGAAAGTTATTCTGCCAAGTGGTAGAATTTGTGTTTATATTTCTATCAGCTCTGGCTTCCCTAAAAGAATCTTGCCCTGACGTGATCAATCAGAGAAGAGGAATTTTCTTTGCTTGGCCTTCATTTATTTTACCATTTAATGCTGAGTCTGTTTAGCCAGGAAGGACTTGCCTCCAGACTGCACAGTCAATGAACGATTCATCTTGTCCAAGAGCAAATTAAGCAGAGTGAATAATTAAATGGAAGCACTCAACCAATATTTCTCAGAGCTCTCTTAAACAATTCCCCACAGTCTCCTTGCATCCTCACCCCCAGACAGCTTCAACCCCTCTATTCAGCAGCACCACATCCAACATCCAGCCCAGCCTGTGCCAACACTGGCCAGAGGTTGTTTCCATCTGGGTGGTCACTGGGGAAGGCTTGGTGGTCTCCCTCCTGTTCCTATGGGAAAATCTTCTGGACCACAAACCTCCCTCTCCATTCCAGCAGGATTAATAAGGCCTCCTTGCTGGGAATGGGGTGGGGATTGATTGGGCAGAGTGAATGAGGTTGCCAGAGGAGATGGCTCCTCAGGGAGAGAGGGTTCCTCATGTCAGTGCTGCCCCTCAGGGACACACAGGGCTGTTGGGCTGGCAGGTTTCCCCTGGGAGCAGGAAGGGGAATGCTAAATGAGGGTTTCCAGCCAACTGATTGCATCAGGAGGCTTCAGACAAGGATGCTCAGGCCTTTCCAGGTGAGTGTGGGTTGTGCTGTGCAGGCTGGGAGGTGCAAAGGGTGTTCACTGAGGGCAGGCTGAGCAGCAATGGGAATCTGAGCTCTCCCAGTGCAATTTCTTCATGGTATTCACAGGCTGAACAAGCAGTAGAAGTTTCTGCAGGCATGAAGAGCCACCTCCTTCCTCACCATTTCCTTCAAACCACCCATCTTGGCAGGGCAGAGCACAATGGGTTTAATGAAAAAGTCCTCAGTCGTTTGACCCATCAAAGAACTCCCAACTCCAGTCACCACACAGGCGGCAAAAGTCAAAGACCCAGCTGAGGTCTGAGAGGAAAAGAGCTGAGGACACCTGGCTTGTGACATCACCTGAGAGCACCACGATGGTGGCCTAGGGCAGAACATGAAGACATGGCTACTTGGTGAACTTGAAGGTATTTTGAGAGGTGAAGGGGACTCTGACAGTGATTATTGATTTAGTTTCAGGAAAATTTTGGGAAAAAAAGAGAGCAGGTAAAAGATGAAGGGGAGGAGGACATTGCCAATCGCTCAATACATGCTGTGACTCTGTGCTACACTGTTGTTAGTGTGGGTTGGGAATGTTTCAGACAAATGTATTTTCTGCAGAAAATTATGATGGTCATAAACCACTTTTCATGAGATTTAGAAAAATATATCCATAGAGAATATGTTTTCCATTTAGGTTGGAAAAGACATTTAAGAACATGGAGTCCAACTGCAAATTTATGCAGTCTTGGAAATTATTTTAGGGACAGGCAGGACCTTGCTCAGATCTGCATACCACTGACCAGGTTATAATTTTTCCAAAACCTCAGTGCCAAGGGATGTGGAAATTCCAGTATCAAGTCGTGGTTTCAAAAGGACATTTGAATACAAAATGAAGCACCTCGAGCAGGCAGTTTGAGAGGCAGAGCCACTTCAGGACAGCCAAAAGCCACCCTGGTCCATTCATCATTTGGCCTGGACAAATGTTCCCGGGTATCAGGAACAGGGACTTGAGCCCCAGCATCCCAGAGTGGGGCAGAAGCAACCTATCATCTGCTGGGTCTTGGCCAAGAGGGTAGTTTCATTTCCATCTTAAAGAGTGGAAGTTCTGGGATTTGTCTCACTGAAGAATGGGGAACCTTTGGAAATCATAAAAAGTTTCAGTGAGACCCAGAAACCTTTTCCCTCCAAGCCCTAATTTCCACCATGTTATAACAAGCACCTCTGAGAATAGAAAAAGGGAGGAAATCTTGGTTTTCCCATAACGCTGCTGCTGTCAGGCCAGCAATTTTTCACCACTGTGGATGCCACTATCACACAATTCCTTAGCTGAAAGGGGCCCAACAGAGTGAACAATATCCCAATTGGGATGATAAGCTGCAAGACATTATCCAGAGAGATATAAATTGTAGTAATCTATTTGTTCTCTTGCCCATGGGGTCCTCGTAGTAAACAGGGAGTGCTGGGAAGCGGGTGAGTTCTGACACATCATTTCTCATTGTTCCCAAGGGAGGGTGAGCAATCCTAGTGCTGGCAAGCCTGACAGGCAGTAAATGTTTCCTAGAATACAAACAGAGAGGGAGCCAGTACATAAAGGCTGCAGAATCACTGTCAAAATGTAATCAGATGCAAAAAAGAAAGCAAAAGCAGAGACCAAGACATGGATGTGACACCCCAGAGAGGGTGAGGGAGGAATGTAATGAGGACCTGTGAGAAGGTGAAACTCACTCCTTAAAGGATTTGAGGAACTTCTTTAATAGGAACATGCAGGGGCAGGCAGGAAAGCTTTCCAGGGGTCTGTGTGCAAATCAGAGGTGAAACTCTGCTAATGACTCAGTTTATTAAGTCTGAAGATGCTCTGGACCTTAGTGCCCTTTTGTTATGGTCTCCTGCTTCCAGGTGAAGGTTAATCCCCCCAAAGCACCATTAAGAGCCAGGGAGGTTAGGCCTGGCATGGAGCCATATTCCAGCCTTGCTTCCAAGTCAGTGGACTTGCACATTTCCAAGTGCTGACAGCTTTTCATGGAGAGGCACTGAAGGTTGGCAGTGCTGGAGCTGACCCTGTGGTCACACCACGGTCCTGGGTCCCAGGCCCTGCCTGAGAAAAGCACTGACATCTCACCTCAGTGCCTGGCAGCATCTCAAGCCAGCTTCCAAATGTGTAGAGGGGGACTTACACAACTTATGGAGACAGCAGGATGCCAGCAAGGACATTGACAGCCTGGATAAGACCCTTCAAATGGGTTCAAAAATCAGTATATTCCTACTAAGAGAGAGGACAGAAGCCACCAGTGGGGTGGCAGAAGAATGCAGAGTGTGCAGAGATATGAAAGTGAGAGGGAAGGAAACACCTGGAGCCGTCAGCTTGCACCCTCTCAGCCAGGATTGTGCTGCTCAGGTGTTTTACTGCCCTGCTTCCCCTCTGCCCAACCACCCCCTACAGGTCTGCCTCCCTGCCCTGAGCACACCTCCAAACAGGCATCTGCAGTTTGGACTTGTGCTCACTGCCAGGTGCAGTTTGCACCTTGATTGACTTTTGCCCGAGCCTGAGATGGGGAAACTTGTTCTCCATCCCCCTGTGACTTTCTGCTTCCCCGTGGCAGCCAGCAGCACCATGTTGTGCTGTGACCTTCTGAGAGACGAGGCAGGAAATATCTTCCTGGCTTGCTTAAATAACGAATCTAAAAATCAATTTGTGGAGAGGTTGGAAAGCAATGAGCATACAAATTAACCAGTGTATGAGTAATACATTTGCATCTTGTGGATCCAGTTAACTTCAGAGCAGGCAAAATTTATAACCTACTGAACTCCAAGTATGAGGCTTAAAGAAATTACTGGGAGGAGAATTATTGGGTTGGATACTAGACATCATTCCAGCCCTCATTAATGTTTTCATGTGCTCTTGAAGGTTTCTCCCTAACAGTACCCATTACTGAGTTTGGGAAAAAAATCAGCCACTGAGATCACTTGGAAAACACTTTGCCTCCTCCCTCTCATTTCCCCAAGTTGCATTTTTATTCTCCATAGAAACCCAATGGTCAGACAAATTACTTTACAAGTGAGATTCTGATAACAGAAATCATGTTGTAAGCCAAATGCTGATGATGTGCAGATACAATGTCAGAGGAAAAAAATCTTTTTGCCATGTGCATGCATTTAGATAGATGGTTCTACTTGATGGGTGCATTTATGGCACGTTATGACACTTGCTTTACAGTTGTGCTCACACAGAGCCCAGGCAGAGCTCTGGTTTGGTTCAGCCTGACTATTGAGCTAATCCTAGTGGTTCTGTGAAAGGAGGGGAATTGCACGAAGCCATCAGGTCTCCAAGGTTTTGGGTTTGTTTGAGATTTCACAGACCGTTGACAAATCCCTGTGAATCATTTTTATGATCCTGTCACTTGAGAATAGGCACCTGTGGACATCAGCTCCATGGGTCAAGGAGTCTTATTGGTGTCCTGGCCACAGATGAATGGCCAAGTCACACCAAGTGTCAGATATCTGGACTCCCCACCCCTTTTTCTCCTGGGGATGCTCTCATTCAGACAGTGAGGGAGCAGCTCCTTTTCTCAGCACCTCTGCAGACAGTCCCAGTTTTTGAGGATCCCCAGGGAGGAGGAGATGGGAGAGGACACTTCTCTGTTCCCTTTCATCTGTGACAAATTAGCTGCTCTCCCTATGACAGATGTTCCTGCTCCAGGAGGTGCAGAATGGGGGAGGAGGAGCTTGAGGCAGGTGTGCATCTCCTGCTGGGTGTCCACAGCTGCATCCCAGCCTGGAGGGTCCTGCACAGCCCCAGGCCCTGCTGAACCAGGGTAACTGCAGGTGGGATGGGTTTAGGACACATGGCTTGATCTTGGCCTAATTCTTGTGCAGGGCTGTCACAACATCCTCACACTGAGGCTTTTCCCCTCTGGAGAGCTCTGGAGATGAAGCTGTTGACACAGATTGGGCCTGAGGGTTTTCTCTGTGTCTTGCATATTCTGGAAATGAGCTCAGACCTGAGTTATCCTGCCAGGGTGAAGGATACTTTTCTCCTGCAAGTGTCATAGTTTCCCTCCTGCTTTCCGATTTGAAGTGGGTTTCCTCCACAGTGGTGGCATCCAGAGTGCAGGTTCAGTGCAGTTGTGGTCCCCTGATCATCCAGATGTGAGGACACATTGCAGCTCACCACTGTGGCCTGGGGAAGGGGACATGCCACTCCTTGCCTCCTCCCAGCACACAGCTGGGGTGTGGATGGGGTGCAGAGCTGGACCAGGGCACTGGAAAGCAGTTCCAGAGACAGCACAGTGCTGTCTCTGATGGCTTTTCATCTATCCTCAACAGCAGGGAAAATCATCAAAGGGAGAAAAGAAAGGGATTTTAAAAACAAAGCCAAACAAAAATAGGTCCCAAGTTATAAAATTTGTATCTGAACTTCCTGGAAGCTTTGAGACTTTGGGTGGGGTTTTGTTATGCTGCTGCAAAGAAAAATGCCATATGTAAATCTCCTACAACATGAAAGATCACATTCCCTCGTGATCCAAACAGACAGGGACATATTCCTGGTGATGGTCCAAGCAGCTGCACCAGGCAGGGCAAGGATGCTTATGAAAGAGAGGATTGCTGGATATACGTAACCTTGCCTGACTAACAGATTCCAGTCTTTTCAGTGAAGGGATTTTAGAATGAAAATTTGGAAGAAATACAAGGGAAAGAACCACAGGTTCCAGCACAAGCCAAAAAATGGTTGTGCAGCACACTGGCTACAATATGTGATAACACAGAAACGTGAGCAGTTCTTTGGAAATACCCTTTCCACAGAATTTTAAAGGAGCTGAAAGCAAGAGGGTGAAAACCCAAGAGGTTTTTCCTCCTGTGGAAGATGTTGGTGCTGTGGACTCAGAGCTGGGTCTTGGTGTGGGGTTCCCTGGTTCCAAAAGTGTCCAGCACTGCCTGGGTTCCTGGGAAGCCTTTCTGGGCTTGCTTTGGTGAAGTGAAGACTGTTTCCCACCATGGAAGTTTTTCACATAGCCCTCTGCCCCTCCCTGCCAGCTCCCTGTGTTGTGGCCTTGGGAAGCTGAAGTTTTTGCTCACCAAGCAAATATATGATACATATGTGAACTCAGGGATGTGAAATGTCTTTCTGTAAGGAACAATGATGTCTCACCCTAGAAAAGCCACAAAGACATGAGGGGAGGTCTTTGGGGACAAGCTGCAGTGTCCTCTTGCAAATGCAACTCTGCTCCCTCTGGTCTGACAGTGAGGGATGGCAGGAGCACATCTGCTCAGGTACAGCTCTTGCCTGGGCAGCAGGCACAGATTTCCCAGCACAGAAATCCACCTGAGCTTTGTTTCTGGTGTGTTGCAAAGGAGAGGATGTGCCATCCATCATTTTCATAAACAGCACTGCCACATGGAGTGCATTTGTGTGGCCAGATCCTATGCACAGGATTACAGCTCAGCCAAGGAATTTCTTCCCTGTTGTGTCTCTGGGCATTTAGGCTGGGAGGTCTTCTCAGAATAAATGATCTTGCCATTTGTTTTCCATCCAGGCTGTGCCCAGCACTGTGGCACCAGGGCTGGAGGCAGCAGCCCTGCGTGGTGCCTGGTGCTGGGGAGAGTGAGGAGAGTCTCTGCAGCTGGTACCTGACTTGCCCAAGGCAGAGCTGTCCCTGCCCAGCCTGCTCTGCCAAGGTGACACTGGCAGCTCCTTTACAGTGCTTCTTGTTTTAGCACCTATTTCTTTTAAAGGTCTCTGAATACAGCAATTTCTCACTATTTTTTATTTTCCTACCCTTTGATTTTAGCCTTTGCATCAATCTCCTGTTTCAAAGAGTAGCCTGCAATGTTATAATAATGCAGGAGGGGCTCCCAAAGACTGATTTAGCTTTGGGCTGCCAGTCAATAAAAGGCATGGCTGCACCAGTCCCAGTATAAATGGCTGGGGACAGCTGTCTTCTCCCAAATCATGGTGCTCCTGCCCTTCTGTTTGCTCATCTACCCCTGGTTCCAGCTGTGAAAACTCCATCTCACCCCTGCCAGGCAAAGTGAAAAGCACCTTTGCCCGAGGTGTGAGCCCCTGGAGTTGATCAGAAGGTGTTCATGTGCTGGCAGGGCTGTGGAGCACAGGGACTATGAGATCACAGTCCATGTGATAACACATGCAGCACAGCCTATTTGGTATCAATTTTCTCTGTGCATTTTTTTGCCCTCCCAGTCAAGAGTTGAGAACATTGTTCTGTAAATTAAATGAGGGGATTTTTTTTTTAATTAATGGGAAATTTAAAGTCGAACAAATGCTCATTTTCCCAAATGAGGCAAGAAAAAGGATTCTTTTGAACCAACTCTACAGAGCAGCTCCATTAACTCTTCCATCATGCAACCCAGAGCACTCCTCAGTTGTCCTTGAAGGGAGTTACAGCTCGAGCAAAGCTCACTGCCTGGAACAACCTCATTTATGATGCAACCACTGGAGGAAAGCAAAACCCCTGCATGCATCAGGGTTGCATTTATCATGTGCTGGTCTGGATTCCACACTATGGGTAGCTCAGCATTTTCAACCCACTCATCTCTGACCACTGCTGCTCACAGCATCATTCCCAACCTTGGCAAAACTAGCACTTTGTGGGAGCTTTGAGCCAGGGCTGCTGAGCTCCTGGGAGACTCTCAGGTTTGCAGGATGCACAGGGAGTACGAAGGACCATGCCCTGGAGGATTCAGCTCTCAGGCTGTGACACAAGGATGTGGGGATGCAGTTAAGGAAAGCTCAGCACTGGTTTGTGCTGTTCCTGATAAAGCACACAACAGAGACAGAAGTGATAGGTAAGTTTTTCTCACACCATCTGATTTTGTTCGGAAAACCAGGTAGGTTTGTCGGCACAAATCTTCAGTGAAGTCTCCTTCTACCAAATAGTTGAATGAAATTAAATAACACACTCACCATTTGTGTTTTGTGGATTACAGTTCCAGTGATCAATGCTTTAAAGGACCCTTCCTCCCCCTGCCCCCTGAGGACTCATTGTTTATAGATTTTGGGAGCACTTGAGATCTATTAAACTTAACAGGCCTTTTCTTGAGAAGGTTGTAGAGAGCAGACTCCTCTACACTCACATTTTCAATTAGAGCACACAACAGCCCCTGGGTGCTGGAGATGAGCAATGGGAGCAGTTGCTCCATCACTCTCTTGTTAGATGGCACTTCTGGCACTCAGTCTGCCAGTGTTTGTTGCCTATGAATTATGGTTTCTTTAGCATCTTAAATCCTTAGGCTTTTTGGAAATTTTCTGGAGGTGTATTTCCTTCCTACTAACAAAATACTGTATCAGGGCTCCTGTCTGCACTGCTAGAGGGAGAGAGGGATGCCAGGAGTCCTGGATGGTAGCAGGGCCAGTGGATCCAACCATGTGTGAAGTCTCCTCAGTCCTGACCTACAAGTCACCACAAAACATGAAATATTCTCTCAGCAGGTCCCAGAGACAGGGGATTTTTAAGGTGTTACTGCACCAGTATTTTCTTTCACAGCCCTATTCCAGTGCAACTGCTCTGTTCCTTAGGGAAATGCCATCCAAACTGGTGAAAAATCCCCCTACAGTCCTGTCCCCAGCAGGAGGAGGTGACATACAGGAGCCAGATTGGTGGATGCCTGGAGAAGCTTGTAAACATTTTCAAGCCCATTTGTGCTTCACTCTGAAGTTTATTTGCCTGCTGTAAACGTGATAACAAGACAGTAACTTGAAAATAATTATTCAGCCACAATTTTGCAGAAGCAGCAGCTGAACTCTCTGCTGCTGAGTTCTACACAGCTACAGCTGTCAGTAACCCTTGCCACACTCCCAGCTTGAGCAGGTAAGGTGGACACAAGGCAGGGAAATGGGCAGGAAAATTTGGGAGGTGTAGTCTTGGGGTGAGGATGAGAACTGATGTTTAGCCTGATTAAGGGCTAAGTAGCAAGGACTGTAAGAATGGGCAGGTTTAAGTGATAAATTGTGAGAGCTGTTACCAGAAGGTGTGGGGAAAGTGATTTTGGATCTGTTGTTCATGCTGTGATGCTTTTCCAAAAGGAAGAAATGCCTGATGCTGCATGTTTTGAGTAGGGAGAAAGGGACAGAACTCGAGAGCAGAGAGAAAAAGGGGAAAAACTGCTGTGGTCCATGCATGGAGCTCTCCAGGGGAAGTTACTGGGAAAGAGATTCAAGAAATTCATTGCTGAACGAATGCAAATGTCAAATGAAGGCTGTTCTCATTCCTGATGGACTGGTGCAGTTTGTGTCTGTGCTGTGCCTTCTGCCACATCCCACACTTTGCCTGCTTGTTCTCCAGAGGAGCCCACTGGGCTTTGCTGCAGGGCAGACTCACCTGGAGCTGTGCATGCCAAGGGCTTTGGCAGCTGCTGCATTTAACTTGGCCACCTCAAGGCCACCTCTTTGCTCATGAGAGCTCACTTTATGTGACTCAACTTTGCAAGGCAGCTGTGGGGGCTGCTCACCACAGGGCCCCAGGGGGGGAGAGCTGAGGTCTTAAGTCATGGTTGCTGTAACCACAATATACTTTTTCATGATTTAAAAAACACCCTACTACGTTCCCTAGTGGGGAATTTTCTGGTGGATGCCAAAATATGAGAAAATGGGCACAGGGGAGCTGTTCTGAGTGCTGTGTTTGATGCTGGTAGCCCCAGGCATGTTGGACAGCCTGCCACAAGAGAAACCCCTCAGCCCTGAGTTTCATGAGGTCACCAGTCTGGATACTCCACACTCAGTCAATATTAGCATAAGCCCTCAATTTCCCAGCCCAGTGTCCTCCTGCCCTTCACTTTCTGCCCCACCTCACACCATCTGGGTCAAAACCTCCAAGAAGTGCTCATTCTTGTTACTCACTGGCCTGTTCTGCAGTGAGAAAACAAAGTAATTGCTGACACATCCCCAGTTCCACTTCTCCACTCCTCCACAGGGTCCCTGGGGACTGCCCAGCTTGTCCATGAGAGCAGAGGGTCAGAGCAGGCAGGTCTTTGCAGTTCTGAAAGGCCAGAACATCCTCCCTGTGCCACCTGGCCAGAGACACCCCAGGGCTGGAGCTGTGCCCTGAAGAACTTCCAAAGAGCATCTCCCAGAGGTGCAGCTCAGACACAAGCTGTGCCAGCCATGGAGCACACCACTTTTATTTAATTCTTGCAGGAGTGGGATGGTATTCTTGTGGGATTGGAGGTAAAACTGCCTTTGCTGTTTCTTTCCTCACTGATGGTTGCACTGAGGCTGTTCAGGTGGCTGTAGCAGTGAGGGCAAGTGTTGCTTGGGGGGCTGCAGAGCCTTTTCTGCTGTCAGTATCATCTGAAGGTGCTGAGTCCCAGCCCAGACAGGCTCCTTGGGAAATTTCTGGGGAAGCTCCAGGCCTGAGAGTCTCCAAGAAGCTGACACATTTGGAAGCCCTGGGGGAGGAAAGCTCCATGTCCCCTGGAGGGCCCTGGCTGGGAATCCTGATAGTGACTCAGCCCTGTGGTATGAGGAGGGCTCTCCTCTCTCCAGAGACTCCCTCCAGCAAATCCTAGTGCTGACAGGCTCAGGGAGAGCTGCTGCACCAAGGATGTGTGGAGTGGCAGGAGATCCAACAGCAGACCCTCCTGCCCAGGACCATTTCTTCTCTCATTTCCCTCCACCAAAGCCACCATCACCAAGGCTGCAGATATCTCAGGGAGCAGGCTGGACATTGTTGTGGCTCCAAAGAGGGAACACAGGTCCTTGATAAACTGCAGACCAGGGCACTCTGCAGCCTGTCCTGACAGTGGGGGCTAAGAAGAAGGGAAGTGCCATCCACCTTCCATTACAAAGACAATGGTCAGTGGAGAGTAATTCTTTGTCACCAGAAAAAGACTTTAAAAATTAATCTCTTTTGCTTAGCTCTGTTTTTGGTAAATTTTGCTGTTTTGATCCCCAGCTGCTGCAGACCCAGCTCTTGTGGTGGCTTTGAAGGTGGGTGTCAGCTCTGAAGAATATTTGAGGCACATCCAGAGGTGCTGAGCTTTGCAGCAGGATTTCACCACTCATGTGCACAGGGTTGGAAGGTTTGTGAGGAAAACTGCTCCTAGTCTCTCATGCAGGTTCTTTAAGTAGCAGCACAACAGCTCCAAGGCATTGCCACATGGTTTTGCTTGGCTGGTATTAAAATACACAAGAGAAGGGTTTTTTTTTTTCCTGATGTAATGGTTTGAAAGCAAAACAAATGAGAGGCTCCAAGTCAGAAATACAATTTAATAAGAAAAAGAAAAAAAAGG
>JBBMKD010000102.1:4925934-4966228 GCA_037834095.1 Argya squamiceps
ACAATTGGTTTCAACAGATGATGAAGAGAGTGATAGAATACTTTGTGCATATCTTATTCTACAACCCAGGACACCTGAGATCATGCTGGGGGTTTATGCAGATGAGATGGTGACAGAAGAGTCCCAGACTGAAGGGTATGAAGGGGTTTATGCTTCCTTTTAGCCTGGCTCTACACTGACCTACAGCTGTAGGAAGGTGGTGAAGGGCCTTTGCCGCTCAGACACTGAGCCCAGTGAGTGCAGAGGGTGGTTACAACTTAGGAGAGTTTGATGAGGGTCCTGCCTCAAGGACCCTCTTTAGAAACCTGCAAGGAAAGCAAAGGTTTGACCTTAGCACGCAGGACTTGAATGAGGAAAGTGATTCCAGTCAATGAGTGCTGCATCCTCAGGGAGGCCAGGATGCCTACTCGCAGCTTGGTATTTTTGTTTCCCCGGTCCATCAGCCGGCAGCTGGAGGCACCCAGACCCAGCTCAGAACAGCCCAGGTCCCTGTCTCGGTGCTCTGGGAGCTGGCACAGCCCACACGGTGGCACTGCGACCCAGCGTCCCGGGCTGTCACCATTGTTCTCTGCGGGGACAGGTCGTGACCGCAGCCCAGGGCGCTGGGAAGTTAAATCCGGCAGCAGGGCTGGTGTGGGACAGCTTCACCCTGCCTGCATGAGCCTTGAACCGGGCTGGAATGCATGCCAGGGAGCAGGAATCCCACCTTTCACCAAGCCTTCTCCAGGGCTTGGCTTTGTCTTCCCCAGTACTGAAGAGCCACATCTTCCTCATGCTGCAGGTGACACAGGGCACATGCTGGAGTCAGCAGGTGACACAAGGCACATGCTGGAGTCAGCAGCTGACCAGGATATGCCCACTGCTCCTTTTGCTGCTGCTAGGAAATTTAAGTTTAAGGAGGATCAAGACCCTGTCTCCTCCACATAACCAAAAGGCCAAGCAGTTTCTGGATAGAGGTGAGAGTCTGTGTGTGTGACCTTGGCTTCTTCACCTGGAGCAGCTGCCACCAAACAGCCCCATCCTTCATCCACGTGTTTCACACGGGGTCTGTGGCCAAACTCCTCCATCCTTTGCAGGAGTAATGAGAACAAACTCGATGATCCCAAGAGCCACAATGTCAAAGCCGTGTCTGGCCCAGGGTTCAGCCTCAGCCAGATGTCCTCACACAGGATGTACAGGCTGCCAGCTGATTTTTCAGAAAAAGCAGCGTTTCTGAAAAACCATTCACCCTGGAAGGATCCAGCTGGGGTTAGACATCCCTAGACAGCAGCCCTTTCCCTGGAGAGGAGCCGTGTGGGGCTCACCATTCTCCTCTGCTGTGGAGCAGATCCCTGGGGCTTGTCTTGCTCTCAGCCACTCTGATGTAGGAACAAAACAGCCCTGGGGAGGGGGTGACTGATGCATCACCTGCAGCCCGAGCCGGGCACCTTTTGTGACTTCTGCAGGCAGACAGGACCACAGATCATTCCGGATGAATGGAGCCCTAAGTAGTTACAATCCCTATGAATTAATCAAGCTGTTCTCCATCACGTACATCATTTAAATCACTAAAGCTCTCCTACTGGCATCACTCGGTGGCGGGCTATTGGCATGGCAGGGAGTCTGTTCATGAGTTCTCCCCTCCACCTTCCCACCCCGGCACGGAATGGGGAGAGGGGTGATCAGTCACGGTGCTGTCCCAGTGCCTGCTGCTGCTGCCCCCACTGTGCTCACCCTGCCGAGCCGGGAATAAGCTCCTCATGGAAGCATTCCATCAGCACTGTGTGCAGTAAAGCCCAGGGAATGCAGATAAACGAGGACTGAGCTGCCTTCAAGGAAAAAGCCCTACAAAAACATCATCCCCCCCTTCCCATCAAGCTGTCGTAGGAAATGCTGTGGAATGGGAGGTGGAAAGCATAAAGAGTGGAGTGGGGGGGTGTGGTTTACTTCTGTCTATGCCTCGGGAAGAAACAGACTGCAGGGAAGATTTTCCCTTTGCCAGCAACTTCCTTTGGAATGAAGAGACCACACAGATGCTTGTACACAGAGAGGGGCAAAACACAAGGGTGAGCAGGGCCTATTCTTGCCCCAAACCCTTTTCCTCCCCTTTCTCTTTCCCAGGTTAAGTCAACTCTGCTCCTAAGGGGGATGCTGTCTCTGCCAAGCATAGAATCCACTCCTGGATCCTCCCCCAGAGCCCACCTTGACAGGCTCTTCAAGCCCAGGTGAGCTGAAAGTCTGCCTGAGGTTGAGTTTGCAGGCTCAAGCTCTGGTTAATAGTCCCAGAAAAGCAGAGTTGTTCCACTGTCCTCTCTTCCTGGGCAGGATCAGCCCAGCTGTATTTCTTCCCGTTTGCCTTGGGCTGAGGTTGTTCAGCCAGGATAATCCAGGAGATGTTGTTAAAGATGCACACAGGTCTCAGGAATGGGAGCAGTGCCCTTCAGCAGAGGGTGTAACAAACTGCTGAGGAAGTGACAGCACTTTATTGCCTCCTAACTATATGTGCCCAAAACTAACTGTCTGTGCCTTGCTGCTGATCCCTATGTCCTTGGGAAGGGCACTGCATTAACATGGGGAATTGTTTTGTGTCCCCAAGATATTTCTTGTCCTTTTGCTTTGCTCTGCACAGTGCAGAATAAACTGCCCTTATATGCCAGTGTGAGAGACACTTCCTAGTCCCCTGAGAAAGACCTTATCCTATAACCTAATGGTAAGATCAGAAAAATTCCCAAAATTTCCCACTACCAAGAACCAAACCGTTAATCCTGCAGTGGAAGTTGCACAGGATGCATCTATATGCAAGACCCAAGATGTCCTTCAGGGTGACATGTGCTTTGCCACAAAAAGGCTTTAAATCTTTAATGGGAAAGTGCACTTTGTTCCTTTCTACGAACACAGTAAAAGGCTTTAAATAATAGCTGTTCATGTGGCCCTGAAAAAGGTTGCTGTGTGGCTGAACTCTATAAATCTGGACATTTGCTGAGCTGATTTTGCCAAGAAACATACTAGAGCTGAAAAATGAGCTGGAGGGCTAAGACAGTGGCTGCTTGCAGATGCCATGCTGCTGCTGCTGCTGCTGCTCTGCAGAGCTTTGCTCGTCATTTAAAAAACCTATTAAAGCCCTTTGTAGTAGTGGAAAGTTTACTGCTAGCTTGAGGAATTGCTGGGTGAAGCTAAAACATCCTCACTGTGTAGGTGCAGGTTGAGCTTCAACCCAGTCACTGTGAGAGAAGAGGAGAGTTGAATTAGATGCAAATCCTAGTCGAGTGCCATGATTCATTCCACTCTGGTTATGAGAGCAGAGAGCAGCTGCTGTCTCTTGCTTCCACAGCTGATGAACATGGTGTGGGTTTTTTTGTTGGTTTTTTGTTTTGTTTAGTTTTGTTGAGTTTTTCTCATATGCTGGTTTAATTAGAATGCTCTTCTTTTGCCAGTAGCACTCCCTTATGCGATACTGGTAATACCAGTACAGATTTATTCCAGGAATAAACAAACCATAATTTTTTAATTTTTTTTTTAATGAGGATATTTTATGCAGAAAAGGAGCTGGTAACTGGTTTAAATTTCTGTGTCTTTTAGAGATATAACTGCAGATATAAGCAGATGAGTGCTTGGAGCCTTCCAGTGCATTGGCTTTGCTTGTGATCCATCCACTTCTGGAGCTTCTCCATCCACCTCTGGAACCAATGTGGTGTTTGTGCCCCTGGACAACTACAGTTTTTATATGAGCAATTCCATTGAACCCCTTGCTGCCCGTATTTGATGAGCTGAACATCTCCCAGGCCTTGTTGATGCTATTTACTAGACCTTGGGGGAAGATATTGTGTCATACTCTATTTTTTCCTGATGCTAAAATGATGCTGAGGGTACAATCCATACTCACCTTCTGGAGGGGATTCCCTTGGTGTGAGAGGCTCCAGAATCACCTGGGTGTTGTCCTTTCTTCACTCCTGATACAAGGGGATGGATCTGGGCAAGAAACCAAAAGATCTTAGCAGTTTGCCTGTACTATTGAGTCAAACCAGGATAGCAAAGTCTACCAGCATGGAATGTCCCATTTCCATTTTATTAATCTCAGCATTCGAAGAAAAGGGAGTTCCCAGCTGACTGTTGGAAATGGGTCTTTCCAGGAATTGTTTGGGACAGTGCTTGTTTGCATGAGCATAAACCAGCCAGTGACTGTGCTGATGATCTAAAACTATGGCTCATCGAGTTCCACTAGCAGGGAATGTTTCCTGGCACTGCTCAATTTACTACCACAGATCAAGCCAGAAATAGCAAGAACTCTACACTTTGCTCCTCTCCTGCCTGCTTGTTAAGAGACGTGTGTCCTCCACTTAATATCTTTGGAGGAGTTATTTGTATTCTTCTGTTCACTTTGGTCTCTCACACAGTTTGGTAGAATATTCATCTTTTATTATCTTATACCCTTGTTTCTGTGCAGAACTCCTGAATGCAAAATGTTTGTGCAGTCTGACAAAGTGGAACTGTCCTGAAAGAAGGCACTGAGAAACCACCTTAGGAGAACCTGCCAGCCAAGGTGTGTAATCAGTGCAGAAAAGATGCAAGGTCCCAGCCAGGCATCTTAATAGCTCTCTTTTCCCTGTTCAGGGCTACTTGAACCCCTTGACATGATGAAAAGAGCTATATTATGCTCCATCCCTGGAAGTGGTCAAGGCCAGGTTGGAAGAGGCTCTGAGCAACCTGGTCTAGTGGAAGGTGTCCCTGTCCATGGCAGAGGGGTTGGAACAGGGTGACATTTAAGGTCCATGATTTGACCCAAATCATTTGATGGTTCTATGATTCTGTGGTATCCACTTTTCAACCAGCTTCCAGCTCCACTGGTCTTGTCTGAAATCTCCATGGAAAGTCATCACTTGGAAACCAAGTGATGGACCAGGAAACTGAGGGCAAAGGTGCTGCAGGACTGACAGTTCCTCTTGAGTGAGGTTTCCCCACTGATATGGAAAAAAGCCTTCCATCCATCTTTCAATGTTTCAAGCTGTGGAGGACTTGTGTCTAAGCTGCCATGTCCAGTGATAGATTCACAGACTGCAATCACTTTTAAAAGGCTTTGTGGATGATTTTAGCAGCCAAAATGTGCCTGTTGTTCCAGTAAAATAACCTTCTTCATTTCCAGCCAGAGCCTTTTATTTCTCTATAAATATTGACAGGAAGGGTGACTCAAAAGATAACTGTGTCCAGGGCTGTTCACCACAGCATTGCTGCTCTGGATCCCACTGTGGTCACTCCTCACCATCGTGTTGTTGTTATGCTTGCAAGAAAAATGTGGCGAGCCAAGCACGATCCTTGCATGCAATCACACTATCTGTAAGCCAGGAGTTGATGCTACACTGAAGGGCCCTCTGAGTTTGCTTTATCTGGATATGTTAGGGGTTTGACCTCAGAAAAATACAAATAAACTTGGGAGGAGAGGACAGTTTTGTTGTTAAAGCTGGAGCGTGTGTGTGTGTGTGTCAGCTCCTCTTTCCATCCTGCACAGCGTGTGGCAGATCCCAGTCCCATCTCCAGTGGGCTTTGAGCCACCAGCAGAGTGGAGCAGTTCCAAGAGGAGAGGCTGAAGGGACACCTTCAAGACAAGACAGGACATTATTAAGCTTATTAAGATACTTCCTTGAAAGCCAGAGGTGCAATTAATTGGCACTTTATAAGTAAAAATATTAGCAGATAATCCACACCCAGGCACAGTGTGGATGTGATTCCCACAACAGGACACTCCAGAAATGAGAAGAGTCCTTTGTGCAAAGAGCATTTCTGGCTGTTGGAATGGAGATGGCTGCCCCCTTCCCCTGTAGTTTTGGAGGAAAATTTAAATAAACCACTTTTCAAGATCAGGCTGTACTCTCCTTTCCCCTCCCCCCCTTCCCACTGATGTTTTTAGCTCTCAGTCTTGGGGCTGCAAGAGGTGACAGTTGCATTTTGTGGCCAAACAGCTTCCCTCTTTCAAACAAGATGACTTTTGAAAACAAAGCACCACAGGAAAAACCTGACAAAACCAAAATGCTCTTTTCATGTCAGCTTTTACAAGACCACTGCTACTTTTTTTGCTGCACCTTTGACAAGACAAGAATAATTTCAACTCTAGCAAAGACCCAATCCATAGTTATGCAGAGTAGTCCTCTTGCTTGCTTGCTTTGCTTTCTTATTTAGAAAAGGAAAAGGAGCATGTGAGATGATGGAAATACTAATTTTCCAAGTGGCCTTGTGCAAGGTGTATTTGAATACCAAACATGATGTGTAGATCTCGAACTGATGAAATATTTAGTAGCTCTTTGTGACATTGATTCAAAATCTTTTTAAGACTGGAAAAGATGGTTCTTGCCAGACCTCCATCCAACACAGGGAAGAGGTTTATGGTCCAGGGCCACTTTGTGTCTGGACATCATCTGATTGAACTACAGCATTTTCTGTTAGAACATGCTCAGTCTTCATTTAAAATCCCTGGATGATGGAGAATCCACTGTATCCATAGATATGTTGTTGCAATGGTTCATTACCTTTGCCATCAGAAAGTGTGTACATCATTTCTGTCCTGAATTGGTGGGATTCATCTTACCTGAATTTGGATGTTTACAGTGTTGACGTCCACAGCTGAACTGATTACCTGAGAGTCCTTTCTGATTCAAAGGGGGAAAAAATCCACTTGGTTGTGGTTTTTATATTCCATATTTCACCTATTTGGTTTAGGCTGGGAGGAATCTCACTCTTGTCTGGGGCTCTGTTGGCAATACCAGGGCCTGGGGTGACTAAACTGGGATGTGTGTGCCTACACTTAGGCAAATGCTGTCTGACACATCTCTCCAACATCTGGCTGCTGCTAGCTCTTTCTCTGCTGTTCACCTGCAGCCTCACACAGAAACAGAAGGCACACTCAAGTCACTTTTTACTGTCTTGGATAAATTAAAGGGATTGATATTTCCAAGTATTTTTCAAGATTTCTTATCACTGGAGCTTTTCCCTGAGCTCCTGGGTTCCCAGACCTGTCCTGCTCATGTGCAGGCAAGGCAAAGCTCATGTTGTACACCCTGTCATATCTTCCCCCTTAGCACACTCAGTGTTAATATTTACCTTCTGAGCATTGCACAGCACTGGAAATTCATTCTACCTCCACATTATCTGGGGAAGTTGTGATCACCTACATCCCTTTACTGACCCTGCACGGAATTGTTCCCGTAAGCCTCAGTGGGCCATGAGCTCTTCATTTATCTGTTCATCTGTTCCTCTCTCCTTGTTTCATCTGTTTGTTTAATGTTGTCAACACAGGCTGTTGGAGGGATTTAATTTTCATTTTTTGTTGCATTCTTGCTAAATCCACCAAGACCATGGACTCAAGACGTGTCCCATCGCCTGGAATTAGTCCTGGGGGATGAGAATTCCCCAATTTAAATAAATTGCTGTGGTGTATCATAAAATACTTCCTTAGCTGAACAGGGTTATGCTGACTGCATGGGTTTGAGTGACCTGCAGCCCAACTCTGCACAGGTTGAAGAACATTTTGCTGGTTATTTTGAACAGATCTTCTGTTCCTTCCACTCTGATGCCTCCAATTCTTATACTGGAAAAAACTCCATGATCGTTCTTTCATTGAAATTTTACTGCTCCTGGACAAGCCAGGCACAGGAGACAAGACTTGATTGTGAAATGGATTTGATTACTCCATGCTTTCTGCCAGCCCTGAGGCCTCAAAGAGGAGACCAGCAATGGAAGGATTAGCACACCCCCTCCCCTTCCCACCACAGCCTGTACCCCTGGTGCAGATATTTTCACCAGGGTAGGTGCCACATCTAATCACACTTCCACCAGGCCAGGCTGTTTTGACAGAAAAACTCATATGAAACAACAGAAGCCACTCAGTGAGAAAAGAAAAAAGGCTTTTCATGGTCCCCCACAGTGAGTATCTGCTGTGCAACACACACACTCCCTCCCCAACCACAGATCCTATCAGGCTGGACTGAGAGGTGCCTCGCTGTTCTTCTCTATCAGCAATGCACATGCAGCAGTTTTGGAGTTTGTAGACTACTTTATTTTTGGTAAAGTAATCTCCAGATCTTTGCATTGCAAAAGGTCACAAATTCCTGACTCTGAATAAGAAACATGGCAGCAAATGTTACTGTGCAAAGGAGCAGAAAGTTCCAACAACTCTGGTGTGCTGTGCCAAATGGGGAAGATGTTCTGGAACCATGGATGCCCTGCTGCCAATCAAGGCTATTTCCTCTCCAAGGATGGGGAATGCAGAAAAATCCACAGAAATTTGTCTGCTCTAATCTGGCTGACTGCAAGGGCTCATGACTTTCTGCACACCAGAGCCATGACAAGAGATTTGCATGGTCAATGTTAAGAAATATGTACTGCAATCAGGCTTAAGCCTACTGGAGTCTTCTCCATCTGCAGGCATTCCTGCCCAGGCATCATGGGCATATGGACTTGGCACTGCATCATCCTAAAATTAAACAAAAAATGTGAAATGTGTGTCTGGCAACTGGGAAGCTTTGTGTCTCAACTTCGTCCTCAAAAATATTGACCTCTGCCTCCATTTTGTGTGGCTGTTTTGTTATATTCAGGCCAAATTAGGAGGAAAACTGAGTCTATTTCTACAACATCCCCTTCTCTGCTTTACATGGTCCCTGGATGGTGCATTCTCTTGCAGACAGGACAAAGACTGGGGAAAGGAGAACCTCTCCAAAATTTGAAGCTCAGCATGTAAGTCCTCCCTGTGCCTGTGAATGTAGAGAGGTGAGGATTTAAATACACCTGTACCAAGGCAGTCATGTGTGTGCCCTGTTTGGAAATAACCACCCCAGCATGTGGTCTCTCAGACTGCAGCTCCTGTGGGAATCTCAGAAGCACCGGCAAAAGGAAAAGAAAGGAACATCTAAACAGACTTTTTTTTTCAAAGCCAGGCGAAATGATGGCCTCCTGTCCTGTTTGATGCTGACTTCCCAGCAACTGCTGCCTGGCCCTGCACTGTGCATTCCCCTGTGGGCTGTCAGATCAGACTGGATGATGCTTAGAGGTAGGAGGGGGAGAAAAGAGAAAGAGAAAAAGAGAAACAGAGAAAAAGAGAAACAGAACATGAGCCCAGCTCATGATATCCTCGTGCTAGGGCTGGGGGCTCATGCCAGGTACTCTGCTGTTCCTGCAGGAACAAATCTGTGGCCCCAGATACAGCAAACCTTAAACAAAAGCACAAGCCCATCACCCCCGAGTTGGTGTTTGAATCAGAGCATGAGTGGGGAGCTGGCAGAGAGTGGTGGGGGGAGGCATGGGAGGGGTGTCAGATAATTTATGGGCAAGGTCTTCAAAAGAGCTCTGTTCCCACTCGGGACAATGGGAGCTACCGGGGGCTCCGGGTGCACTTACCACTCCGGTCACGTCAGCACCAACCCCCCGGGTTCGGTGCGTGAAGAATACCCTTCAGTGTGACACTGACCTCTAAAACAAATAGAGGACTGCGGCGCGCTGATGCCCCATTCATCAGCGGGTGACAATGGGAGCCAGGCCCGTGAGCGAACAGCGCTGCATTCAGGGCGCTGCCGAGCGGCCCCGGAGCGCTCCGTGCCAGCCCCGTGCCGCTCCCGGGAACCCGCCGGGAGCCGCGGGATGCCGCCGCGCCGCCGGGAAATCCTGTTTTACAGCGCGTGGAGGGGATGGGCTGCAGGGTGGGATAGCTGGAGACACCCAGAGAAGGCCCGGAGTTAGAGTGATGGGGAGGTCCGGGGTGTTTTCTCACTCAGGAGTGTCTCACTTTGCAGGAGGTGTCTTCTCACTCTGGGCTGAGACAAGGGGCTGTCCCAGAGGGGAAAAGATGCCTGAGGGATCTGGATGGGTTCTCCTCTGTGCACTGATGGAAGAG
Organism: Argya squamiceps; assembly: GCA_037834095.1. Classification (NCBI taxonomy): domain Eukaryota; kingdom Metazoa; phylum Chordata; class Aves; order Passeriformes; family Leiothrichidae; genus Argya; species Argya squamiceps. The sequence continues at coordinate 4,935,788 of JBBMKD010000102.1, forward strand.
ACAAGAACTGGGAGCACAATACAGCTGTGGTGAAACGTGATGGGGAATCAGGGTAGGAAGATGGGCATGAAGTTTTGCCGGCCACGCTGTGCCATTGAGGGGTAGGCATCTGCACACAGACCCTAAGAGGGGCACTGGAATCTCACTAACTAACTCCTGTGGCTTCTCTTCTGCAGTCATCAGCTCCAGGATGAATTTCCTCCAGCCGCTTCTGCTGCACGTATCTCTGTTGTTGTTCCTGTGCATAAGGACAGAGGAGATGGCTGGTGGCAGGAGAAAATCACAATGTCAGGGTTCAGAGTAATGTGCAGGGGACATTTGATGGCCCTCTATGGGGCACCAAGCCAGAGGAAGGCTTTCTTGCCCATCCCTGAGCCAGGCTGGGCTGAACATTAAAGCCTGAAGGTGCACATGCTCAATTTGTTGAGTTTTTTTCCTTCATTCACATCCTCCATCAATGGTTAATTCCTCCTGAATGAGCCTTGGACTGTCTGGTGATTGCATTTGCTGGTCACGTCTCTGGATCACAAAAGCAATCACAGTTCTACATATGTTCCTCATAAGGACCTCTGCAAATGACCAAAGTGAATATGCAGGGAGTCATTCCCACGTGCAGATTGTAGCATGAAGAGTGCAATTACAGAGATTCCTCGAAAAAACCGCCTGTGTAATGTACAGATGTGTACATTCACACTTTTAACAAGCCTGGTCTTATCTAAGCGGGCATCAGGACTGTGAGAAACCCTCCCACACATTTTCAGAGGGAGTTTCAGGGATTAATTCTGCCAAGGACCTGCCTCTTGGAGAAAGTGGCCTTGTGCTGGTGCCTGAAAGATTGTAATGTGCAACATTATCTTTCAACAGACATCTGTGTTAACAACTGAAATGAAATGATGGCACATTAAAAACTTTACTGTGCTGTTGCAAAACACTTGCCAAAAAAACTCTGAGCTGCTGCTGTAGGTTACTCTGAATCATGCCTGAAAATAGCATATCCAGCATTACTTGGAAGCAGGCACACGGTTGCTAGCTAATCTAATTATCTCCTGGGAAATAAAGGACCAGTACCTGTGTGAAAGGCTCAGAGGTGAGTGTAGGCATTGTCCCACCATTCAGGGGAATGATATGAGGATTTGTGACTCCTGTAGGTCGTGGCATCACAGAGCCCTTGCCAATTGTGCAGTTGTCTGATCATGTGAAGATCACCCACCTAGTGCTGGCTTGGCCTGCGAGGGATCTCAAATAAAGCAAGCAAGGGTGACATGGTTAGAATTCATGTCCTGATTTCCCAGCTCACTGCTCAGAGAGGGACAGTGCTACCAGGGTGAAATGACTCATCTGGCTGAACATGGTTGTTTCAGCCCCTCTGATACTGGTGGGTGCAATTTACATCTTTCTTCTCCTCTGAGTTGTCTGGAAGGTGTCTATCTGTCCCCAGGCTGGCAGAGTGAGGCTGGTGCCATGCACAGATGGCTGAAGGGTAGGACACAGGGCTAAAGGACACATGGGGGTATCTTACACAGGTGGAGCAGCATCACTGAGGCTGCTCAGGCACTGCAAAAAAGCCTGGATGGTGAGCATTGAATCAGGGACCAAAGGCATGGCCTCTATTCTGGAAATCTCTGTGGAAAGCTGTAGAGTGTGGGAACACCACAGTGAAAGCCACACGGGGTGAGAGATGAGAACAAAGAGTTTGCGAAGACCTGTGATGTTTTGGAGCAGCAGGTGGAGATCAGAGGGGATATGTGGGGCACCCAAAGGGACAATGCATGACAATACATGAGGACTGAACCTGGCCACAGCTATCATAGAAGCCATGAGTAGAAAGCAGCTCAGAGGTTATGTTTGACATCTGCATGAAGATGTATACAAGCATGTGGAGAACTAGGAAAGAAGATTCTGGACACATTTGAAATACCTGATGGCATCCCACCTGATTGTGAAGAAATTACATGGAGTTCTTGTGGCTGGAAGCTGAATCTCAGCTCACATCAGATGACCTTAGAGATGGTTTGACCAAAGGCAGGTGTTTACCCTGGGAACCTCAACAGCGCCCTGGAGTCTCAACTATATTAACTGGCTCTTTTTCTACTGCAAGGGGCATTTAGATGCCAGACACTTACTGTAAGTGCCTAAATTGAATTTGTGTTTATCTTAATCTGTGGGAATTGCTGTTGGTCCCAGCTGCATGAAGAACTCTGAGACAGACCTGCAGAGGTGGTCTCAGCACCAGGGAGGACATGATCTCTGGGGGAAGTGATCTGCATTGTGAAGTTGGGGAAGAGCATGTGCTGAACAGCTCACTCCCTTCACAAAAGAGTTACAAACACAAACCACAGAGAAGGTCCTCATCTTATTTCATCCCTTCAACGTCCCATGTAAGAACCACACGTTGTCCAACACTGGCCAAAATGTTCTTTCTTAGGATTATTTATTCTCAGGATTTTTTTTTTTCTGGAGGATTTGTTTTTTTTTTTGGTAGACCACACTAAGAATAACCCTAGCTGGAAAAATGTAGTTTGACTGAGTGAAAAGGCAGCTCCTTCTCCTTAAAAGTTTTGCTATCAATGCCTGAGAGGTTTATTATTAGCATGTGATCACTTAATATGTGTAAAGCTCCCCAAAACTGTGAGCAAGGTTTGGTACCGTTGAGGAGAACAACATTGTCATTGAGGGGAATATTTTGTACTTTTGTAAAATTAAAGGTACTGTCAAAACCTCCCTGACTTGAGTCTGGAAGTTGCTGCAATCCAAACAATTGGCTGTGAGATTGCAAGTGCTGTGTTCTTTTCCTCTGTGCCATGTTCCAGGCTCATTCTCAGGGAACGCTGTGTTCAGATCATCTCCTGGTCTCTGCTCTATTTCACATCAGCAAAGCCATGCCTTCAAACTTAATCCCTCAACCAAATTTCTTGAGCCCTCCAATTTTTTTTTTTTTTTCCCCTGAGCACCAATGGCTCAGTTTAACCTTTTGCAATAATGCAACACTCCCTGGGATAATGCCTGAAGTCTCTGCCTGGTTAGCAATTATTTAAATACTCTGTTATGAATAGGATCAAAGCCTTCTCTTATTGAAACACTCCATTCCCAATGCCAGAAGTTGTCACCGCATGACAAATGGATTGCCTGCTCTCTTCTCACAAGTGTGCTCTAACCAGACAGGGCTGGGCAGCCTGTGGGACGGGGGAGTTTAATTAATAACAATATTTAATTTCTACAATGGAGCACATAGGGGAGGATGAATATTGCAGCAGCTTCAGTGGTGAAAGTGTGAGAAGCTCCATCAGCAAAAAGCTCGGCCGCGCGCTCCGCGTCCGCCGGCTCCCAGAGTTCCGCGGAATATTTCAACCAGGACAATTTTTATTTCTTCTTTTTCTTTTTTTTTTTTTTCCCCTCTCTCAGTTACTGAGCAGCATAAGTGTCATCGTTCCTCCAACTGATAGTAGCTATGGAAACCGTGACATCACGGCCAACATAGCGATACATAAAAATTCAAGCGGCTGGGGACCGGTTGCTAGGAGAGCTCCGCTCGGGAAAGTCATCGGGCAGGCAGCCAAGGGACGGGAGTCTGCTGAACATGTTGTACTTCACCCTGGTGATTTTACCCTCCTCCCACTATTTTCTCTTTCACATGCAAAGCTTTTTTTTTTTTTTTTCTTCCCTTTCTTTTTTTTTTTCCTTTTTTTTTCCCCCTCACTACATTCACCCTTAAATTATCTCAGAGATTTTTGCAAGGGGCTAATGAGCTGGTGGTGGAGTAGCTGCACGTTTCTAACAGTGTGCACAAGGTCAGGAAAGAAAGCCACATAGTGTACTTTAGATCAAGTAAAAGCCATCACAAGCCACCTTTGTAGCACCTTTGTAGCACCTGAGTTGTCATAAACATGCATTTTGGATCACTTTTGGACAAAGGTTTTTCACTAAGCTTTATGTATACATAAATTAGAGTAAAAGCCTGACCAATAATCATCAGAATTAAAGGTGATTTGAATCAAGGATGAGAAGTGACCTCTGTAGTGGGGTCTTCTTTTACAATTGGTTTGAATTCAGGGAGTGGAGCATTCCCAGCAGTCTGAGTCACACCTGGTTTCTGGAGAGCTGGTGCATCTCATCTGGTGGTTTTGGACCACTGATGGTCAAGAGAAACAAGTGAGGCAACACTCGTAGGGTGAGATGTTAATTTTTATAAGACCAAAATTTTTTTATTAGACCAAAACTGTTAGAAAAATCCACAAACTAAGGAAACCCTTCCCCAGGCTCTGAGAGGATTTATTGAGGCAGCTCATTTGCTCATTTCAGCATTTTTGGTTGACCTAATGAGGGATCTTGCATGCAGATCTGGTCACTTTCTGGTGTGTGTATCTTTTTTGGATGTATATGCAATAAAGGATAACTGGTGTGTCTTATGCTTGGATGCAACAGATTCAGGGGTACAGGTTTAAATCTGTCTTTCTGTGTACATATAAATAAATACAGACTTTTCTTCCCTCCTAGACTGAAATGCCACTTGCAGAGGAAATTCTGCAAGTAGATTTCCACACGACCACCCAAGTGCTAACAAATTACAAGATCTTAATAAAGGCAATATTCAGACCTAATAATCCTGGTAATTGACTCAACAGTGAAGTGATGTTGGGGAGCTTTGTCTAGGAATTATTCATCAAAGTTATTTGGTAAAAGGGTTTTGGTTTTCTTTTCCAGAATCTGTGTGTGCAAAATTCTTAGAATGTAATCAGAAACTGAGAAGGAAACAGAAAGGGGAAAAAATAGCTGTTGATAACTTACTTTCAGACAATCCCTGATTCTGGGAAATGCATGTGCCCTCAGCACACCCAACTCACCCACACAAACCCTGAAGATGCATGGGTGCATCAAAAGAAAATCAAATTGGTTTAATTTTTATGAACCAAGTTGTGACCTATTAAACCGATAGTATATCTCTCTCCAGATATAGCTGAGATTTGACTTATTCATGTTTATTAAATGTACAGGATAATGTCTATTAAGCACTGAGGCCTTCTCAGCCAAGACAGAAGTAGTTTGGGTTGAAAAGATGTCTTCTGGTGTGGAAGGATGTTTGCTGTAAATGCATCAAGCTGCTTAATAGGTCACAGTTTTGTTCATAAGAAGGAACAGATAAACCTCCCATTTCATCTGAAGGTGTGTGCATTTCTATGGCATCAAGTTATTGTTTTCCCTGATGATCTTTAGGGAAGATGAAATAGTTTGGACAAGCTGCTACTTATTTCACTGCCATTTTATCTTAATGAACAAGGATTATTTTTTACCCACCTTGATAAAAAACAACCAAAATTAACCAGCAGTCTCTTCTAATGACTATGGCCATAGCAGGATTTGAACTTGCTTTCTCTAAAACAAGGTAGGCAGTTTACTGTCCGTGAGGATACAAGATCTTTGGCTACCTTCCACGGGAATTTAAAGGTGTTAAATTAGCTCCAGGAGGGTTTCACTATTGTTCCCTAAATGTAATGGAAGCAGATTTAAATTTACAAGGGGGAAAGCTAATAATTAAAAATTGAACATAAGGGCTATAAAGTACAAAATGGCCTCCCTTGGACTGGGTTACAAAACTTCATGAAAAGTACAGCTCCTGCTGTGTTATGCTTTTTTAGAATTAGTTTTAAAAAAAGTTCCTTAAAGGTGTTTTTTGTTGCAAATTAATTGCTTGTGGCTTCCATGGATCTTACAGCCTATAAAGATGTCCCCGTTGTGGTTTCCATTGATTATTTCATCAGTGGCTCTCCCCCTGCTTTTTCTTGTTACCAAAATCACACACTAATTAATAGAACTGCTGGTGAGGAAGTTGTGAGAGCTATTAATGCCCCAGATCTGTCATGCCTTAGGACTTGGGGTACAGATCACAGCAGTCTGCAGTTCCCTCTCAGATTTCATGCATTTGCCCCTTTTCCATGCAACATCCCATGGGCCACTGGCAGGCACTCATCCCAGTAGGTGTCATGGTCCTCAACTGCATGAGCTCCATTATTTATTGGGATGGGGTTGTTTATTTACCTTTGTGAGCCCTGAGAGTAAAGAAAATAAATACTCCTAGAGCTGGAGGCAGCTGGAGAAAGGTCTGATGGCAAGGGAGGATCTGCCAGCAACCTGGAAGGTGGCAGGGAACTACCAAGGGATCTCATCCTCACTTTCTTCCTTCACCAGGAATTCCAAGTATGCAAGTGATGGGAAATCTCAGCAATCCCAGCTGCCTAGGCAGAAATGGCACAGTGTCTCAGAACTCCCTTACTGGGAACAAGGGCCAAGAAAAAAGTCTTGGTTTTGCTGTGTTTTTCCTGCCTTGGGATTTTCCTTTCTGAGTTCTAACCTGTTCATAAGATAGCTTCCTTCCCAGAAACTTTTGCCTCAGCAATCTTTTTCACCTATGCAGTTCCATTCATCTCCTCATTCCCTTTTGCCTCAATCCATCAGTTTATTATTATTATTATTATTATTAATATTTAATCGTTGCAAAACTGCTTCTGCATTTTCTCTGACTCTCGTCAGTCTTTTCAAACAAGTAGATGAATTGTGCTGCCTCCTGGGACTGTTCCTTTCCCTAATTCTACTTTTTCACTGTATTTTTCTCACTCCCCTAAGCTTTACTCTGCTCAGACTGGATTTCCTCCTGTCTTTTCACTGCTAGACTGTTTTCAGCCAGAGCATATGAACTCCTGGTCTCTTGGGACAGTTGACCTGATATGAAGAACATCACATTATTGGTGAGAAGGTTCTGAAGTGCCTATGGGGAGAAGAGAGTTATCCAGGGAGCCACTACTGTGGCTTCAATAGCACTTCATCCACAGGAAAATGTTTGAAGGGGATGGTCAATTTAAGCCTGTAGGAAAGCAGAAGATGGGACACAAAGCTGGGTGGGGTTGCCAAGGGTAATCCCCACTGTTTACTTGCATAAGATAAGGGTGTTTATAGAAAGGTTGTGCATTGGAACTAATCCCTGAGGGTGCAAATGTATTCACTGGTCTGAAGGATCCTGTGAGATATCAACATTAGTCAGGTCACTCGTGGCTGGAATTGAACTATGTCTCCTACTGATCCCATAACAAAAGGGAGCTGAGTGAGGAACAGGGAGATTTTTGCTGAGCAAATGTGAAATATTTGTTCCACTCCTTTGGCAGAGATTCAGCTTCATCTTGTTTAGCACTCCTTTGCAAATGAGCTGCTTAAAAATATGGGTTTCCCTTCTCCTTTTGGAGAAGGACAACAAAAGTTGAAAGATTTTGTGTTTCAGCTTAAATTCCAAGAGGAGGAAAAGCAGGAATGGAAATCTGTTATTTACTGTTATGCTGCTGCTATATATCAACATATATGACTAAGTGGCACAATCTGGGCTCAAACTTTCATTATCAAGAACTGATCATTTCTGAACATGAAAGAAAGTTTCACCCAGACCTCGTGGTCCCTGGCACAAGGACTCAGTTCTTGCAGAGAGCAAGGACTGTGAAGTTGTTGCAATTGTCAAACAAAGCTGCTGGCAGTCGGCAGGGCTGGAGGTGTGTTGTGCAACAAACTCTTTGCTCCTTGAAGATCAGCTTCTACTTGCTTCCCCAGCACATTAATCATGAGCTGCAGGTGGATGGAGGGGAACAGATATAAGTCCAGGCTTTAGCAGAACTTTGATGTGTTGAAACTCTCCATCAGTGGAGAGATGACAGGAGATCACGGAATCACAGGGTGTGCTCAGTTGGAAGGAACCCACAAGGATCACGAGGTTTAAAGCTGTATTTGAGATGTTTTCATTGCACTGGTGCTCAGAAAAGAGCAATCCAGACTGACTGAATAGTGCAAGCACCCCTATGTCAGCCAGAAGAGATCACTATTTATTCAAAAGCAACTTTTTTCCACTGACTGGGTGGGGGTCAAGGATCTGGTGGCCCAGAGGTTGTAAAGAAGTCCTTGTTTCTCACTGATTTCTGGAGTTCTGGTTGCACACTCTGAGCATTAATGCCCCAAGGTCATTCTCACCTGGGCTGTCAGATGAGCAAAGTGGTAGGATTATCAGTTTTATACGGAGCAGAACAATCTCAACCTGGAAAGTGAGTAGCCCCAGACACTGTTCTGGTGTCTTCCATGGGCCCTTTGGATTTCTGTTTCTCCTCCCTCTCTCCAGTTTCCCCACAAGCAGTGAAAAGATTCCAAAGGCACTTCGCCATGGAGCAGGGACACAGAGAAGAAAGTCACCCAACAATCTTTTGGACATCCCACAGTGTCATGTCCTGTCACCAACAGCAGATGGGTGAATACAATGAAGCTGCCAGCCTACATCCAAACCACCAATTCCCAACATATTGGACCTTTCCAAACCCACATTACCAGTGTGAGACTCAGTGGAGGCAGCAGTCCTTGGACAGAAAGCCTGGGACGATTTCCTGTTGCACAGTGTTTCAGTCAGGAGCCAACCAGACTCTTGTTCAATATTCAGCATTTTATTTTTTTATACAGAAATAAATGGCAAAATTTCCATGATCTTCAGTGGGACTATACAGCCCTGAGTCCATATGCAACACATTACTACTAGATGGAAATACATCCACTGGGATCTGATACTGGTGAGATTCAGAGTTTTACTCTTTTAGCTGCTGTCTATCATCTTATTTTATTTTATTTTATTTTATTTTATTTTATTTTATTTTATTTTATTTTATTTCATTTTATTTTATTTCATTTCATTTTATTTTATTTTATTTTTTCTATTCTATTCTATTCTATCTTGTTTTATTTTATTTTATTCCATTTTATTCCATTTTATTCCATTTTATTTTGTTCAATTTTGTTTTATTCAATTTTATTTTACTTTTAACTCTACAAACAAAGTCTTCAGTTTACTCAAAGAAAGAAATAACTGGTCCAGCACAGTTCAGTCTATGATTCTTTCCATAATATGAAAATCCAGAGATTTGGATCAAACTATATTCCTGAACAGAGATCTGGGAAAAGAGGGATGGTGGTGAGATCAACTCTACCTTGCAGCACTGATCCCAATTTCAAACAAAATCGCCTCCAAACGCTGCAGATGGAATCTCTGCTGAAACAGAGATGTTGGTTTGCTGGGGAAGAAGCAGAAGAAAACGTGTGACATGTTGAGGTGAAGCTGTGCTGGCAGGGAGGGAGGCAGTGACAGCGCTCCCTGGCCTGGCTGCAGCTGCAGGGGACGTGAAGAGGTTGACTGAGCAGCAAAGTGCACAACCCACACAAGGTCCTGGTGAAACCACTGTGCTGTGACTGCCAGGAGAGTCCCACGTGTGAGGGTGGGACCCGTGGATGCCCCTGGAGCCAGCAGCTGCACCTGTAGCTTGGCTGCCTTCCCCCAGGGCCCTCCTCACCTGAGCACACATCACAAACACAAACACATCCTCAAAGGAGCTGCCAGCCACTGCCGGCTGATTTATGAGCTGCTGTCAGATGCAATGCGATACAAGGAGGTTTTTGAGCTTCCCAGGGAGACCAGGTGGCTCTGGATAAACCTCTCTAGGTCAAGGCTGCTGGTGGTAAGTGCCCCTGGCTACTCACAGCTTGGAAAATGGTGTTTTTTGCAGCTGAACTTCTGAAGGAACCTGAGACCGGGAGGAAATGGATGGGCCGTGATTCTTCATGACCCCATCTCCTGCAGACAGGAGCTGGATTGCCCAGGGCAAGTTATTCCCTAATTGAGCATTGCAGACATTACTGCTGTAGCTGACCCAGCAGGCCCAGTTAGGGACCGTGGCCATGTTCAGCCACATGAACCAAAACCAAAATAATTGTCTGTGTTTTGAGAGACGGCGGTGAATTCAGCAAGCAGATGTGAGAATGAGGGGCAAAAGAAAAGCTGTGAGAGAGCCTCGTGCTCTCCTCTGGAGCACCTGCTTGTGGTCACAGCTGTAAGGGGAGTTCTGGACCCTGGAATCACTCCAATATAGTGATTTCTTTGTGCCTGGCTCAAGACCAACCAGGGCTCAGCAGCAGGCTGTGCAGGGCCAGGAGCAGAGGGGCAGGGAGAAGCCCAGAGTGTCTCTGCACTTGCTTCATTTGAGAGCAGTGCAGATACACCAGGACAGAGATGAATCCCACCCAATTGTCCATGGATACACCTCCAGGGGTCAATGATAGAGTTACAATTCCTCAGCATAGAACCATAGAATAGGAAGGGACCCACAGGGATCATTGAATCCAGCTCCTGGCCCTGCACAGGACATCCCCAAAATCCCAAAAGCCTGGGACTGCTTTCCAAACACTCCTGGAGCTCTGGCAGCCTTGGGGCTGTGTCCATTCCCTGGGGAGTCTGTTCAGTGCTCAACCTCCCTCTGAGTGAAAAACCTTTTCCTAAATCCAACCTTTTTAGCATCTCTGTTGAAAAGATCCAGGCCAGCTTTGCAGGTGGGGTGGGCAGATGGCATCCAGCTGAAGGACTCAGTGACACCATTTGTCACAGTAAAGAGCCACCAGACCAGAAGCCACCTTCTTGGCTCACTGCAGCCCTGATACTGCAAGTGGCGAGGCCATATGCTGTCTCCCACCACCTGTGAGTCTGTTCACATCTCATCAGGACCTGTGCTGAGATGCTCTGAGACCTCCCTATTTATATGGCATAGCTTATAAGCCACTGCATTTGTCACTCCACGTGTGAGTCTCATGCCAGGTTTCAAGTCTGGGATAGGTCTCTTTGGTTGCTCAGGAAGGTCAGGATTCTTCTTGACCAAAACTGTCTCCCTCAGTTTTGATCATATTTTCTCTTCTGATTTTGATGGCAATCAATTTTTCAGACAACATTTTATAAAACCCAGTTTGATATTTTTTTTCTTGGTCTCCCTCTCTCTCTCCTTTTTCTTTTTCTTTTTTTTTTTTTTTAAAAGTTTGAACAGGTCTAAACCTTTCACACACTGACCCAGACACTGACATGGATCCAGATGGTTGCACTGGGATCTGAGCAACAGCAGGCTAACACTGAGCCCAGGACTCACAGAAATATTCCCAGAGCACAAATCCTAGGACTAAATGCTCTGTGCAGTTTCCCCAGAAGTGGGAGTTTTCCTCACAGGGAAAATTTTCCTCCAAGGACTCAGACTGCTACAAAGAAGAGCCCCTCTTGCTGCAAGTGTATTTTTTTAATCCACATCCCTGTACCTGTGCAGAGGTGCCAGTTACAGAAAAAAATAAAATATTCACCCAAAAATAAAATATTCATTCACCCAAACAGAGGTATTCTCCAACCATCTTTTTCAGCCAGATGTTTTCCAGTCCTCATTGCCCAGTTCTGCTTTTTGTAAAGGCTGTGGGCAACTATCAGAATAAGGGAAGGGATACTGGCATGGCTCCATCCTCCTGCACTCATTCCAGAGGGGAATCACCCACATCCAGCTGCTGAACTCCACCTCTGGTGATGGAGGGCAGGGCCTGAGCTGTGCCAGCCACAGGCAAACCCCAGTGTCCCTCTGCCCCCAGCCCTGGCACTGCCAGGAGAGGAGATGCTACTGTGCCCGAGCCAGCCAGGGCTGCTGGCAGGGATGGATTGGGGCAGGTTCCTGCTCTGTGTCACTGCAGAGGGCCAAGGGTGGCTGACCCACCCCCTCTGGGCTCACCTGGAGCCAGGGGTGGCCATGGCAGGTCCCTGTGGCATCCCCAGCCCCTGTGTGCTCATTAATAGCATCACTGAGAGCCTGGGGAGGCAGGCAGGGTGGACACTTGTAGTGATGTACCTGAATAACTTAGGCCACAACATGTACCAGCCAAACTCTTTGTAGACATTCTTATCAAACCCTCAGGAATTCATCGAGGTTACTGAGACAAAAACAAGTGCTATAATAAGAAAAGAAGAGCTTGAGAAACAAAATACCAAGAATGCAAATCCTAGATAAAGGAGGCTGACATGATGATGGATGGTGACTAATCAGGTGTCCTGAAGGATGCGTGGACAAGATGGAACAACCATCAAATAAAGTGTGATCCCATGAACAAGCAGCCTTAGAATGTATAACTGTAGCTTAATGTAAACAATAATCAGCAATAAACAATAAACAAACATATTGGTTGGTAGTCCAGAGGTCCTGAACCCCTGCAGACACCTGCCCTCAGCCCATGTCCCTCTGCCTGAGCAGGGCTCAGCTCACTCAGGATGTGTGAGAGGTGAACTGCAGGATGCAGTGGGATGCAGCACAGCAGGAGACGGCCAGCAGCCAGGCTTCCTCCGAGTCCCAGCCACCCTTTCCTGCAGGGCTGCCCTATGGAGCTGCTTCCCATTGTGCTTAAGCAGAAATCCCTCCTGAAGGAGGTTTTTGGGGAGGTGTGAGTTAAATGTGACTCCTCCTTGGCGCCCTGCCCGGCGCTGAGTTCAGGCTGTGAGTCAGGGAGGAGAGGAAGGGAGCCAGGGGATGCTGTCATGCTGTGAGGGGAAATTCGGGCTCCACAGCCTTCCTTAGGTGTGGGTGGTGCTCAGAGGTGGCTTTTAAAGGTGGGAATGTTCCCACTGAGTGACACTGCTGGGCCCTGCTGTACTCCTGGGAGTCACTGCAAAGTGGGGGCTCCAGGAAAAGGACTCAAACACTGAGCTCAGCTTACATCCCACCCCTCTATGTCTGGGAGCACTCTTCACTCTCTGGAATTCTAAACATAGCTCATGTATCCTCACATCAGCTGTCCAACACTCTCTCATCCTACCAAAGGGGCACACAGAACCTCTGGACCTGCCAAACCCTTGGCTCACCTCAGCAACCACACTCCGTGTGACAGCTTTGGAAAGGAGAAAGAAGTGTTTCAAGCCAGGTACACATTTCTAGGGACCAGGCTGTGAAAAACCAGCTCTTGGCTGCTCTGTGTGGGACCAGCTGGAGATTCTGAGGGAAGCTGGGAGCTGAGGTCGTGTAGCAGATGCTGATCTGTGCCCTTGTTGCTGTGGCTGCTAAATAATGGGAGGGGATTAAGGAGCTGTGTGGGGCAGCACCCTTCCCAGAGCTGATTAAGTGATTTAATTTGGATGGGGACAGACTTTTTAATAGGGCCTCTAGCAATAGGACAAGGGGTAATAGTCTTAAACAAAAGGAGGGTAGATTCAGACTAGATATAAAGTAGAAAATTTTTACAGTGAAGGTGTTGAGGCACAGGAACAGGTTGGCTGTGAGAGGTGGTGAACACTTCATCCCTGAAAAAATTCAACATTTGGATGGGGCTGAGCAACCTGACCTAGCTGAAGGTGACCCTGCTCATTGCGGGGGGGTTGGACTAGATGGCCTTTAAATGTCCCTCCCAACACAAAACATTCTATGGCCCTGTGAGCCTATGGAAATGCATCTTGGCCCACTTTGTGTGAACCAGAGCAGAACACATGAAAGCAAAGTGGGGCACCAAGGGGTGGGAAGCACTGCAGAGCTGCTCCCAGCATGGGCAGGGACTCTGTTTCACAGTGCCTTTGGGAGTGACCCACACAGGGAGCTGTGCAGGCACAATAAAGTCCAAAGGGGGCTGGACAGCAAGCTACAAGTCAAATCCATGCATCTGGAGCATGGAGTGGCTCTAAGACTCACCAGTTTGTCTTATTTAAAAATCCCCAAACTGGGACTCTCTGCCATCCTGACCCCCTTCAGGATGCTCTGTTTAGAGAGAATACAGCATTCCTCTCTCAAAATCACATAAACCCCAGAAACCAGGGATGCTGGCAGCTGCTTGGATAATTTGGCTGACTGAGCATGACTTTGATTCATTTATTTTTTGAGAGGGAAATATCTGGCTCAACTGGAGACTAATTCCCTCCCTCTCCTGAGATTGTCTTTAATGGCTAAATCTCAGCTCTCTCCGTTGCTCTCATACCTCTGGAAACAATTGAATCAATTCCTTGTTTATGAAATGCCTGTGTTTATGTACAGTTGACAAAATAAAACCTGTCTTCTATTTTTCTGCCAGATCTCAACAACATTGGTCTTTGAGGAAAATTTTCACTTTATTTTGTGTGTTTTTCTCAATCTCCAGTTGCGAGCAAGAGACACCTTTAAAGAAATGGGAAATGAAGTCCAGAGTGAGATACACATTGAGGAATTCAGGTTCTGACCCAAACCTATTTTTCATTTAAACCTGAATCCAAATACAGTTTATTTTCAGAAGCTGATAGCTGGAGCTGGACTTGAAACACACCACACATTTATCACAGATATAGGGCCTGAAGATCTGCTTTAGTAGCTGTTTTTCAGTTGTTTGCTGAACCCCCACATCCCTCTAGCTCAGATACATTTTCTCTGCCCTTGGTCATCTGATGGTGAGGGGGATCATGCTCTTTCAGGCTGAGGAGCAGGATGGCACAGAGCAATCTCTCCTTGAAGGAAGGGTTCCCTGATCTATTCTGAACGTCTGCTTTGGGTGAGAAGAATCACAGCAGGACCTCACAAACCTTTAAGGGGATTAGATGGTAACTTGTTCTCATGAAGGTATCCACATGTGGCCTGACAATGCCATGATTTGGTGCTGGGAAAGCACCTCTCAGCTACATCTGACAGGCACACCTGGGAGTGAGGCAGCAGGAGCTCACATGGACAAGGAGGGCTTGGGATGTTCCATGTGAAGAACCCAAAAGTTGTGCCTTTGTGCAGCATTCCAGATGTGCTCTCCTGCTCCAGAGAGTTTTGGAGACCAAGAAATGAAAAATGTACTTATATCAGTCCAATGTAAAAGTAACACTGGTTCAGTTCCCAAGTGGTTTAATCAGTTCATCTCCCTGCTCTAATGTCAGGCTGGCAAAACATCCCAGCTTCTCCCAGACCCAGGGCAGTCTCCCTTGGCAAATAGCACTAACACACATGAATTTTGGCTCTCCCCTTCAACCTTTGGCCCTCAACCTTGCCATGCTGCCAGCAGCATTCCCAGGGCTCAGGGCAAGCCATTGCCTGTGCTTCACATGTGTGTCCCTGAGGCTTTGATGTCCCCAGAGACCTGCCTGGCATGGCTGTTCTGTCCCAGTGTCTCCCAGAAAGAAGCATGGATTTTGGAAGGAAAAATGAGTGCACACACAGAGCTGTCCTGGCAAAACCACCGTGCCTTTAATTCACGTTCTCTGTTTGTTTGAAATAACATCGTCATGTAGACAAGCTGTAAATTCAGTTCTGCCAAAAAATCAAGTTAATCCCTGCCTTTCTTAGTGCTCATCAGACAGAGTTTGCTCCTGGCTTTCTGGCTCTGAGAAGGAGCCTCCAACAGGTTTTCTGTACCCTGAGGTACCTGACAGCCAGTCATGTCAGGGTACTTCTTCTGGGAAAGTAACTAAAAAAAAAAAAGTACTTTTCATGCCAGGATTTAGGCTGTGGAGAGTCACCTTGGGCAGTTTTTCCTAACATGTGGATTTTGAGTGCCTGGTGAGGTTGTGAAACACTTACATAGGTGGTTTTGTGTAAGAAGAAACAGTTTTAGCCAGCAGCAACAAGGAACCTCCCACATGGGAATTGAGACAAACCTTGGTTGGAAAGAGGTCATGCTATTCAGGGAGCTGCTAAGTGTCTTTAATTGCTTCCAGCACTCAGTCCCTGCACCGTGGGTGTATTTTTTACCTTTGCAGCTGGTAACCACCAGCACATCTCACTCTTTGCCTGGAGGGACTGAGCTGCTGCTGGATGGACTGGCTGGAAACTGGTCCCAGCATGAGGGAGCTCGAAAAGTACCAGTACATTGAAATAAAGTGACGTGAAAATGAGCTTTGTCTTCTGCCTGATAGAATGTGCAGCTATTTTTACCTTGGCATAGCTAATTTTTATGTACAATCTAAGGTAAACACACCGCAGAGGGAAGGTAGAGCAGTTTCAGCAGTAAACTTCCAAGGAGGGGATAATCTTTCCCTTGTCTAGTTTGTTTGGAAAGAAAATGAAACTTGCTTGTTCTCATTGTGTATTTACCCATTGTGTGCACGCTGGTTCTCAGTGGTGCAAAGTACAGCTTTTTCTGCCTTACAAATCAGTTTATAAATATGTTCACTTGCTTTTGCTGCTTTCTCGACTTTAAGTGATTTAAAAAAAACAAAACAAAACCACAAAATCCACCCTATCTTTGCCAAAAGAACATTTTCAGCTGACTTTTGCTGTGAATAAAACGAGAAGCTGAGTTCTGTACTGCAGTGAAAGAGATTTTATTTCTATTTCTTGTGAGCATTCATGGTAAAACCCGTGCAGAAGCAGGAATATTTTCTGCCCCATCTCACTGGGGTTTGTGTCACAATCAGCAGTGCAGCCCCCTCCCCTTGTTTGAAGGGAGACATGTTGTTTCTACAAGGCAGGTGGACAAATAAATAATGTTCAGGATTAGCCAGATGTGCAGCCTTGTAAAACCCATTGCTTAAAGGTGTTTCTGGTCTGGAGACCAATAATAAAAGTGAAAAACTGACTATGCTTATGACTAATCCATTGGTTTGATAAAGAGTAAAGTGATAGTATAGGTACAAATGCTATTTCTAACAGATGTTAAATCCACATCTGTGGGAACATTTATTGGTGGCTGTATCTATTGGCTGATTAACCATTTACCAAAATATAATAATAACATCATAATCCTTTACCACCTATTAAAAGTCCTGTGGTGTGAACTATTCCTGGAAAAAACCATCTCACCTTTCTTTAAAGAACAAGCTTGATGGGATTTTAATTTTATTTTATTTTTTATTTCCTTGCAAATGTGCTGTGGATGGTACAAACCACACTGACGGAGGGAAGAAGACACGTGTGAGGTATCTGCAGCTGGTAGGACCTAAGTGACATGGCCATCACTTTTCCTGCCTTCTTGACCCTTGTTCTCACAAAACATCAGCAAGAGCAAGGCAGTGAGGTTTTGGGGTGTTCCCATCAGCCATCACTTAGTTGTGATTTTTGAGCCAAATGATCACAGAGTGTGCAGGGTGAGATGAAAGGACTGGTGAGGGGACCCTGCCTGGCACCTTTGATGCATCTGCTTAAAGCTGTTCTCTTGGGAAAAGCTCATCCAAGCTGAATCCTCTGTGCCAACACACTTCCCTGTGAGATTTGCAGGGGCTCCAGACCCTGCTGGTGCCACCACAAGGCTACTTCTTACAGCATTTCCTCTTTTCCCAATCAGGGACATCATGGAAAAGAGAGGCTACAAAAACCCGCAACACAGGCAAATAATTCCTTTTGTACTCCAGGGCTGTGGAGGTGGAATACGCTTTCCCCTGTTGGTTTTTCCTCATCCCTCACCTCTCGGTCCTCCTCAGCACTTCCTCCCTCTCCATGGTTACTCCACACAAACAATTTCCCCGCCGGCAGGGCCGATGCGATGCTGCCATAAATGCGCAGTGCAGATGCAGCGTGTGACTCACCGCGGTGACTCATCTGGAGCGAGATGGTGACAGAGCCATCCCGGGGCCGGTGAGTCAGCAAGCCTGGGTCTGCTGCTGAGCTCACACCCACAGCCAGCACATCATCCCAGTGACTTCTGTGGAAACCCGGGGTGTCCTGCATGGGTGGCCCCGATGGCTCACCCGGGAGGGAGCTGGAAATCGGGGGAGGAAAAGTCGCAGTCAGCTTTGCTGTCGTGGCTGGCAGGGGGAGAGGGTTTGTGTGACGAGGGGGTTGCCACTGTGATCAGATGGGGGATCCAAGCCTGAGGCCATCTGGGGTGAGAGCTCAGCCCTCAGACACTGGAAACTCAGATTCTGGCACCTGAAGGAGGACAGGCACTGCAGGTAGCAGAGGGAAAACCACACGGTTGGCTTCCCTCTTGTAGGGCAGAAAGCAAGTTACATAGAGAGTCCATAAACCATGAATTTTCTTAAGGTTCTGTGACTAACTCAGCCACAGGTCATATGTGTCCTGAGTCTGCACAGTCTCAGCATCATCAGGGTGCTCAGAATTCTCCTCTATTTACCTATTTTCCATTGATTCCTAAACGTGAGATCATCGTTCACAATAATTCAGGCAGCCTGCCCCAAAATGATTAGGCTTTCATGGTGACAGATTAAAGCAAATTTTGCTCAACAATGTAATCAGTTACTACAATGGGCAAACAAAGGGTAAAGCAAGGCAGATACAGCATGGGAAAGTTAGTTGTGGAACTGATAGGAGCTGTAGGCAAATGTTGACACAAATGGAAATAAACCCACTGTAAAACAAGGAAACATATAAGCTTACAATCAAAAGGGAATTATGGTGGGGTTTTGTCTGGTTTTTTTTTTGTTGGTTTGCTTTTTGTTTTTTTTTTTTTTTCTTAAAGGATAATAGGGAAATTGACTACTAGAAATTTGGCATAAGTGTTGTGACTAAATTTCATGCAAGGCTGTGGCATCTGCTGGTGGAGGACATTGTATGAATGCCAGCTTAGGGACAGGAATGCAATTGGGCCATCAGATCCCTCTTTTACTTCTTAAGAAATAATTTAAAATATCCTCATCTAGCTGAAACAGATGGCTACAATCACACCATTTTGTCTTAATCTGAATAAGGAAAAAATTGTTTCCTGGCTGCATGACACTCAAGCTGTTCCCCTTAGCCTTTTCCCCAGGAAAAGCCCCAAACACTTCACACCTTTGACATTCTCAGGCTCTACCTACTGGCCAGGCTAACCCATGCTACATTTCCCTAAGATGCCCATAAAAGGGTTAGGTTTAAACAGGGTGTCTAAAGCCCTTCCAGGTAATAATCTGTAGATTGGTTTGGTCATGACAGATCCAACTTGTACTCACTTTGCTGAGCAAAGCTGGTCCAGAGCTGGGATGGCCAGCATGCTTGGGCTGGCTCACATTCAGAGAGCCCTTCAGCTCAGCTCTACCTTCATCCAGGCTTCTCTGCTGCCAAAGAGGTTGGTTTGCAGAATTATCTTAAGATTCAGGATTATCTGGGGGCACATCCTTAACCCCCAGCATCCTGCAGGGAGGAGACCACAACCAGGAGACCTCTGGTTGTGGTGCCTTGGTACCTCCAGCTTTTGGCCACAGTTTGCAGCAGCGTTGCCTCCTTTTCAGTGAAGAACTGTTTGCAAATCTACATTGTCAAGCTCCAAAAGGGGTTGGCTCACAGCCTGTTGTGGAGGGGAGATAAAGTTAGATGATCCCTTACACGCCGTGAAATGCTCCATGAAACTTTGTAGGGGATAGAATATGAACCTCCCTTAAACAGACTTGCTGTGACTGCCTGGGGAATGCATTTCTCATTAAGATTGCTTTTGGTTTTGATGAGCAAGGGATTCTTGGAGAGCATTGCTCCTCTTCTCTCTTGCATTTAAACCCCTTCATTTCTCCACTGTGCTGTGTCTTGGCTGTTGTGGTGACACCGTTGTGGTGACACCGTTGTGGTGACACCATTGTGGTGACCCTCTGTCTATCTATGCCCCTCAGAGCAGCTGCTGCAGTTTCCCAGACCAACTGCACCTTGCTGGATTCCCTTTTTGTACCCCTGCTCTTGTCCACATTGGCAGGAGATGGTGCCTTCCCAGAGGAATGGCTTGCTGGATGGAGATGGAGGAGCAGGAAGGCATCTTGCAACGGGGAGGGCAAAACCCATCAGCTGCTGCCAAAGCTGATGTGGTGCAGCAGAGCATGGGCTCATTTTTGTGCTTTCCAGAGGGCAATTAGCAAACTGAGAAGATGTTAAATGGACTTGGGTGGAAAGGGATGACCTGATGTAGGGATGAAAGAGGAAAAGCCCTGCTGGTAAAAGTGGAAGGGTGCAGGCATCCTTCAGACCACTTGTCAGCCTGGGAGTCATGGACTGCTTCCAAGAGGGCCAAGAGTGGTAGCTAAGAAATGTACATTATTAGGCTTTATTTTGCTTTGCGGGAGTCTGCTGCACAGCTGGAAAATGTAATTAGGTCCTTGTGCTGTAAAATGGGCTGCACACATGCTGCTCCAGGCTGAGATTAGAAGGGGAATCTGGGAAAAGGTTAGGCACAGGCTATGCTGCAGTGGAAACATGCTTGCTGTAAGTCTAAGAGAATAAGATTTGTTCCAGAAGCCACTTTCTTTGTACCATTTTCTTGGTACACCCAAGGCAACCAGAACAGTTTGTTGTAAACCTGGAACAGATCTGTGCCCCTCACTTCAATGGAGAGCCTAACCATTTCTGCAGGCTGAAGATCAAGTTTACAGGATAAATTGGGAGATTGAATGAAGGAACAGACTTGAGGAAGAGAATAGAAACAAGGAGGAGACTCTCAAGCAACAAGTCCAGCTACACAGGAGATAAGAAAACATTAAGAAACCAAGCTGAAAGAGGAGAGTATGTAAGCAAGGAAGGTCCCTTTCCTGGGAGAGATCCCAGCTTTGCATTTCCTGTGTGTCCTGTGAGGTCAGCTGCTGCTGCTGCTGGAATGTTCCTTCCCAGAGCCAGGTGAAGGATTCATAACATTTTGTTTCCAGCATTCTTCTCCCATCCAGCAAGTAAACAGAGCACACAGAGTACTGTGCTCTGGCAAAACCTCCAAACTGGAGATAATCACCTGTCACTACCACCAGTCATTCCTTCAAGCTGCCAAGGGCTGTACCCTCATCAATAGGTTCAGATTTTTCTCTCTAAACGTAATTGGGCACTGTCAGTACATTTCCATATAAAAGAGCTCTTGTTCTTACATCACTGCTTTGATTTTGTTTGTTTTTGTTTTTGTCGTAACCTGGAGAGAATCCAACCAAGAACAATAGTAAGGTTTTAAAGCCAAGCACCCTGGTGCTAGAAGCTGCCAAAAGTCAGGCTGCTCACATCAGTTCAGTTTGATCTCCTATTTTGTTTTCTTTTTACAAGACCCTGCATATTTCAGCAGAGGGGCCCAACCTCACTCAGCACACTGGTTGGACAGGGAGTCAGGCCATAAAGCAACCACTCTTCCCTGGTGATTAATGCACACTGTGGGTATCCAGGAGAGGTGAATTATAGTCTTGGCTTTGCTACCACCTTTTGTTTGATGTTGAGTTGGGCAAGATGCTATCATAATGGAACGGCACAAGGTGGCTGAGTTATGGTGGGGGTTTGACAGTGTGAATTATGGCTTTCTCCATTGTAGCTTTTCTGGTCTGTCTTTTGAAATCTTTGTGTTCTTGCAGCTCAGCTTTTTTCATAGCACACATTGTCCTGGAGGACTGGGTAGTTCCTTGCTTTTTTCAGTGTCCTCAAAAGAAAACAGCCTCTGGGTGATCTCTGCCCGGGGCTGCTCATTGTGATCGTTCTCCACTTGAGGGCGGTGTGACCTGGTCTAGTGCACACAAGAGGCAATTCGCGGTGAAATCAGGATGAAAAGAATTTGGCATCTGATGCTGGGTGTCCAAAGGAGGTCTAAGCTCTCCACCACTGCAGCTGGTGAAGAGTCATTCAATAGAGCCAGGGGAGCTGAGAGGAAAAATCAGGTTTCTCCAGAATGGACGGGCACCAGCTGAGCATGTGAATCGCTCCCTCTGTCCATGGGGCTGGACTGGAGAGGTCACAACTCCCTTCCCACCACCTTTGTGTCTTTGAGGTGGTCTCAGCACTCTGGTAAGAGCTCCAACTCTGCCCCAGAAGGGTCTCCCAAAGGTCCTTGCTTGCAGCTGCCATCTGTGTACAGGTATGTGACAAATTTGAGACAAGTCAGGTGTCCAATGAACAGCCAAACCATGGCCCAGGTCTCTGCTCACAATCCTGGGAACTTGGAACCTGTTCATGTGCAGGCAGAGGCACACAGCTGCGTACATTTAAGAGTCTTGTTTGCAAGATAAACTCTGCCCAGGGTTATTTATGTCCTCAAAGAAGAGAAGATGTCCAACTGGGTGTGGAAATGCAGAACATTTTTTCTGAGGGGGCTGCATGCCCACCTCTCAGGCAGACTGTGACTTGTGAGTCAGGATCTCAGATCAAGAAGAAGCTGATGAAGTTGACTGAAAATGCAGATGACTTTCCACTGCCAGGTTGCACCGTGAGATTTTGCTACAATATATGTGGCAACAGGGCCTTTTAAAGATATAAATCTTTGTTTTGCAAAGGCCTGTAATAATCCCTATGGCAAGAAATGTATTTCAGGTTTCTGCAATCAAGACATACACTCTCTTTTTGTAGCCCAGGATAGCAACACTCCAGGAATATGGGAATATGCAATGACTGCCTGATAAATGTTAGTTGATCTAAATAATGCACCTTAGTCGTGTCTGGCTTATCTGTCAGGTTGATCGTCATTTATCTTTCTTGTTTGCAGGCGAGCAGGAGAGAAATATTATGGATGGAAACATTTCAGTCCACTTAAAACGACATGAAACTAAATCAGTGTTACAGTGGCAATTGAAGCAGACATTTCTAATTAGCAGCAGCTTAAAACACAGCAAAGGTCTGTAATGAAATAAATAGATCACCATTGTCCCCAGCTTTAGGGAAAGTGCTGTAGGGCACCAGAAGCCTTGTAACTTGTGTATCTTCCTGGAGCCTCCTTCCCATGACCATGTTCAGAGTCTTCACCAGTTCAGTTCCCACCCTAAGGCAGTTTTTCATGCATGTTACTTGAAGATTTTCAAACAGAAGGGTGCATATCCTGCCTTACTGGGTGTAAGTGTTGTTCTGATGTGGTGAGAGCTGCACACAAAGTTTTGGGTCGCTGGAGACAGGAAGAGATCAGGTCCCAGGTCTGGGAGCAGAGCCCAGAGCTGCACACATTTATCTCCTTGGAGCCAGCTGAAGCTTAGGCCTGTAACAAATGTGGGGTCCCACACCTCCTCTGTGGGTATCCCTCTAATCTGACTCATTGAGTCTGGTCATATTCTGATGGCTGATTTAATAACACTTGGGTTGAGCTGGAGCAGGAAAGGATTTGGTTTCTTTGAAAAGAAAAAAAAAAGAGGAAACTAAAGTGCTTTCATTTATGTGTTAGTGGGTTAAGGAAATGATTCTGGGATCATTTGTTTCACATGTGCCTCTATCTCATTTCTCAGACAGACAAGGTACTGCTGTTCTCTAAGCCTTTGATATAGGACAAAAGTAATAAGAAGAGGGAATTTGTACAGGAAAAATAAATTCCAAGGGGGAAATTTCAAACTGGCCTGCAGACCTCACTCCCTCACAGGATTGCAGAGAGGCCAAGAGCTGTAAAGTGCTTGGGACAACTGGAAATTGTGCTGGCTCTGACAGAGGTGACCCTTCCAAACACACTTTGAGGGGCTCCCCAATTTTGGCTGTGGTCTTGCATTTGCTTCCCAGACACACAGCTGAGCTCTGCTCACCTGCATCCCAGGGAAGCCATCCAGAACGCTCTGGCACTGTGGTGGCTGACCCTCCAACCATCTGCTGGTGACAGCAGGAACCTGCTGGCTGCCTTGCTGTGGGAAGCACACGGTGACATTCCTGCAAGAGGGACTTCTGCTGAGCAATTGCCCTGCAGAAGGATGATTTTATCAACTGTGTCTTAAAAACTTCCACTCTAGCGCTGAAGATAATGGGAACACACATTCCTGCTGGCCTGCTTGCTGCTGATTTGACATCGTGCCACGTGGGGGAGGTGTTGGAAATAGGCAAATACTACAGAATTTAAAAAAAAAAAATCACTCCGAGTTGAAAGGGAGGAGAGCCAGGAAAGGAAATACCTCAGGCAGAGAATTACTACTTCTGTATCAAAGCCAGCAACTCCTTACTTTAATATTTAACACCCAAGAGAGCTGAGGGGGAGGATGCTGAGAATGGGTGAAATTTTTCAAAGGAACCCAATTTCTGGTGATTTTCCTTGGGTACATTTTTTCTAGTAAGTATTCAGTCTGATGAGAAATGCGACTTTTGGTCATCAGAAGCACATTTACACGTTCAAACTGCAAATTGCTGAACAATTTCAGCTGGAAAGCAAAGCATGAAGAGCAGCTGGAAGGGGAGGTGACATCAACCCCTCCCACCAGAATCCAGCACTTATTGCTGCTGCTTTTCTCACTTAAAAGTCAAAGTGTTTAACTCTGGGTCAAAGGGAATGTTTGGAGCTCAGGACAAGAGAAGGCAAAAGGGGTAAGGCAGCTTTTTGCTGTGTTTAAAGGAGGGGTATTGAGAAGACAAGTTTAACAAAGGATGATGAAATGGACACAAGCTGCATCAGGGGAAATTCATTTTGGGCATAAGAAAAAGCATCTTTGTCATGAGAGCACTGAAGCACTAGAAGAGAAGCCCGGGGAGAGTGAACAGTCTGCATCTTCAGAGAGAATCAAAACTCAATGGAGCAAGGCCCTGAACAACTGGAGATGACCTTGAACCCAGACCTGCTTTGATCAGGGCACTGCGCTGCAGACCTCCAGAGGTCCCTGACAACCCAAATTATTCTCCAGTTCTGTGAAGCTGAGATTGAATGAAGTGAGGGAAAAAAAAGTTCCCTGTTTTCCTGTCATTCCTCTCCCTTCAGCACAGCTGGAGGCTGGCATTCATGTGCTTTGCCATGCTCTTTGCCTTTCATACTTGTGGCCCATACACGGTCCTAATATCCATTTCAGCTGCTTTGCTTAATCAATTAGGCTGGTTTGAAGTTATTTCAGTCCCCAGTGATGCTGTCTGCCTCAGTGACAGTGAAATCAATTGCCCTGCAAGAAGAAGCACTCCTACTGCACTGCCAGCACTTATGGGGATGCCTTTTGATGCTGCAGGGACAGGGAAACAAGTGAGACAAGGGCCAGACAAGGTTCAAGGTCTACATCTTACCAAGGGAAAGACAAAGGGAGGAGTTATTGGAAGGGTTGAAGCTGGTTGTCAGAGGGACATGGCACATGCACAGGGATCCACTCCCTCTCTCTGCTGCCTTAACTTACCTTGTTGGAAGGAATGGTGTCTGCTGAGGGTGCAAGGCTGGATCCAGGCTGAGGGAGGCCAATCCTGTTATCCAAACCAATATCACGACAGCTTACCTGTACCTGGTAAAGAGCTGCAACCACATCTTCTTCTTAGAAAGGAGCAATTTTCCTTTTTTTTCTCATTTGCAAGTGGTGTACAGAAATCCAAGAGTCACAGTTTAGTTTTGGGGCAGGGAGATGTGGGGTCTTTTTCTTGGTGCCAACCCCCTAGCAATTTTGGAGGTTGTGGGTGGAGAGCTCTTTTGGAGTTCTGGAATGAGGCTTGGACTCTGCACCAGAGGCATGAAAGTGAAAAGGTCGACTGCAACCATTGATAAGAAGGCAAATGAATTTAGTGTGCTTGTCACATGCTTGGATACCGTGGGGCTCCAGGCTTGATCCTGCCCACTCCCTCCAGTGGGAAAGACCACAGACTGGCTTTGCTTGGCCTGAGGTCACCTCCCATTCCTCTTGGTACCTGGTGAGTTAGGAAAGAGCCAGGAGACAGAGTTAAACAAAACACTCACTGGCATGTGTGTCTTTTCCTGCACTGGCAAAAGCCTGGTTTGAGGAGATCCAGAAAGCTTTTGTCCCAAATATTTACAATTGCACTGCTAAAAGGAACAGTTGGATGTGACCTGGAGGGCTCCTCTCCACCTCTTTGGCTGAGGGAGATCCAAAACAATGCAAAGGAGCTGGAGCTCCTGCCAGGCTGGGCTCTGCCTGGGGGAGGGATGAAAGGAAAAGAACAACAGACAGCAGATGTCCTTGATATTATTTAATCCAGCCTGCCATGGGGGGCAGGAGAAGAAGCTGTAACAAATGGATCAGCTGAAGGTTCTGCTGGGGAGCAGCTTCCTAGAGCTCTTGGAAAAGTCTGGGTCATGGAGTGGCCAATTCAAACCCTGACTTGCTGTGGGTCACTGCATCTGCTTTGACTTCACTGGAACCAGCAAGGAAAGGGAGAATGCTGGTCCTTTGTCATTTATTGGAGGAGGGTACATTTCCTCTGGAGTCTTTGAGTCCCTTGGTGGATCACAGGGAAAACTTTATTGCTTCCCAGTGCTGCTCTTCTGTGCTTTTCAAAAGAAACAGTGCAAAAATGTTCTTTCTTTTATTTGTAGAGTCTGTCCCAGTAGGACTTCATTGGTGTCTCTCCTCTTAAATTCAGAGACTTTTTCTTGGCTTAAAGGTAGCTCATAATTGACTTACAGCTGCCTCTCCACAGGATATTGCTGTATCATATTCCCTTTCATGTTGCTGCGTTGTGGAAACATTCCTGTGAATTTCGGGGAAAAGGAAGAATGAAAAGGTGAGAGTAGGATAGAAATCTACTCCCATTTGGTCCTGAGTATTTTACTGCTTACCCCAAGGATCAGAAGGGATCAAGCTTTGTCTTGATAGGGACTGTCATTAATAAGAACTATTTAGTGATGTAGGGGACCTTTGCTTGGGTATAGATAAATAGCGTTCCTGAAATATTTTTGAAAAGTCACTCTTGCTTTTGCAAATGCTATTTGTGTCTCCTTGTCTGTTTCTAGAGGACAGTGAGAGAAAGATCCTTGCTTTCAGCCCTGGCTGCATTCCCATCCCAACTCATAATGTTACAAGAGCCAGTCTTGAGTGCCCATGCAGAAAGTTGTGTCTGCACCTTCTTGTGGCTTGCATCTCTCTGTGGATTTACTGACCACTGAACAGTGAAGGAGAAGACAGTTCCAAGGCCCCAAACTCATCCTGTAAAAGCTAGAAGTGTGCTAACAAACCCTGAGCAGTGGGAAGCCAATGCTAACTATATTAGCTACCATGCCAGGGGCTGGCCAGCTTAATTCATCAGGCCAAAGCTGGTCTCAGGGGATGGTCAGGGAGGCTGTCCCCCCAGGGAATTGGGTTGTATGAGCAGGTGTATGTAGCAGGTCTTATGATGTAGTTCAAGAGCAGCTGGAGGCCCCAGCACCTATCAGGTTTCTTGGCCTGGCCCTTGGTTACACATCAGGGATTGCCAGCACTGCTTGGTCTGGTTCAAATCAGAGAAGAACTTCTGCCTTCTCCTGCTGCCCTCCATGGACGAGACATCAAAACTGGCCCCCAACATAACTCTGGTGCAGCTGAATGCTCTTTGCCTCCATGGAGGGTGTGGTCTGGTGTGTTGTGAAATGTCAGAGCTTGAATTCCCACTGCCACAGTGAACCACGGTGGAGCTGGTGGAGGACATGTCTTCATCCCACATCCCCTCCATGGCTTCACATTGCACCTGACTATAAAATGCTCTTTCCTTACATTCATCTGTGGGGAGATGGAGATTTTCTGGGGTGTAGGTGCACATGGACCTCATGGCTGTGTCTGTACCACACTGCTTGTGCTTCTCCAGACTGGCAGCAATGCTTATTTGGGGCTGCTCCCTTGAACAGGCTCTCCTTTTTTCCTAATACATTGATGGCATGGAAGTCTGGCCTGAAAAATGCTCATGGTAGAAACGTAGACAGAAATGAAAGTGCTGAAACATGAAAGCCTTTTCCTCATGTGATCACAAGCAGGGAGACTGGTGACCTGGGGAAGCAGCCTCCACACAGTGACCAGTTGAGCATGGTATGTACTCCACAAGCCCCTGTGGAATGTTGCCAAGCAGCATCTGCTGGTGATTCAGAACTGTCCAAGTCCTCCAAGCCATTTCTGAGTGGGCACAAAGAGTCCTGCAGCATGAAAAAGCACAGTTGTCCCAGAGCTGCATCACGAGATGACAGTGAGTACTGCCAGGTTGTGACATGAGAAACCCTGTGTGTGACATGGCCAGCATTATGATGCTTTTGCTTAAATGCACTGATTCAGTCTTGGACTAAATGGCAAAGCTACAGAGAAGCTTCACACCAGCAAACACTGGTGAACCAAGGGGGGGCCAATTTCTAAGTAAATTGGAATTCCTTGAGGTTTCTGGTCGAAGTGTCAAGACTGTTCAGCCAGGAGGCTGAGGAAGCAGAGGCTATCAGCATTACACAGCAGTATAATTTAAAGCCATAACTCCAGGGACTGTAGCTGAATGGTCAGGCAGGGGCTGCTGAAGAGCTGTGATATGAGACGAGCTGACCCAGAGAGGAGCTCAGCAGGGAGGCACGTGGAGCAGGGCCTGGCAGGGTGGGTGAGTGCTTGGGAAGCTGTAGTTTTATCTCCTCTGAGATGCCTTGGCTGTGTGTACAGGACGTGGCGTGCTGCCAGGGCTGGAGACAGCTCTGCCCTGAGGGAGCAGGGCTGTGGGGGATGAGCCAAAGCTTTGGCTGCTCTGGTGCAGCTCATGGCCAGACTGGTGGCTCAGGAGCTGCAGAAAATGCAAATGCTGGTGGTCTGGGGGCAGATCTTTAGGGCTGAGAGCAGGGGGTGCACCCAATGCTTCTTGACTGGTAAATGATGCAGGTCCTGAGCCTGGGCTCCCACAGCAGCACCAGAGTGACCCTGCTGTTAGTTGGCCCTTGGCATGGTCCTACTGGCATTTCCCAGGTGATTCCCAGGCACAGTTTGGGGGTTATCCCAGGCTGTAGCCATCTCCAACAGGCATCAGCCATGTGGCTGTCCTTTAAGAAGGACGAGAACAGCTTAAAAGGACAGATGAGCTGAAAAAGGGTCTTGTGCCCACTGTGTTGTCTGGTGCAACCAGGATAGTGCCAGGGTGCAAAATGGGGTCTGGCAGCCACAGGACTCCTGGATATGCATTGTGCACTGGAGCCACTCCACATCATGGTCTCCTAGAGATTCCTCTGCTTGCTTATAGTGACCTCTGAACTCTCCCTGAGTTCTGTCAGGTTAACACATGCACTCCCCAGCCCTGCAGATGCTCAGAAAAATTCAAACTAGGTGGGATCTGCACCGGGAAAAAAACCAGCTGAACCCTCTGCATCACTGATCTCCTGCAAAGTGGGACTTCATTCGAGCACTTGTGTTTTATCCTGATTTAAACATCCTGACAGTGGAGCGGCCCCGCGGCTCTGGAGAAGCTCCACCGTTTGAACGGCACTTTGCAAACACAGGAGCTGCAAAATCTCCCGGTGCCACTGGGGCTGCTTGACAAAAAACAGCGGAAAAACTGCTGCTGGCTACTGTGTTACAGCCCAGCAGAGCTGCAGGCAGGCGGGCCGGCCCCGTGGTGCTGTCACAGAGCTAACACCGATGGATAATGGGGCTGGCAAAATAAAAGAGGCTCTTCCCGCGGAGCAGGAAACCCTGCACGGCGAGCACGTGGAGGTGAACAAAGCGTTAAAGCCTGGCAGAGCAGCTGCTGCTGACCTTCTGGTCCCAGCACCGCCAAACAAAGCTCCTGTTACAGCTGAACTTTAGTACCAACTTCTGCTGCTCCAGGGATCCTCGCAAAAGTGCTAAAACCTGACTGGGAACCTATACAATATATCCAGGAACAGGAACGTGACACTAACCACATCAACTTGGTCTTTTTTTTTTTTTTTTTTTTTAAATGTTACGCCTAAATACACCTCAGTTGAAGGCAAGTCAAAGTCTTGCCCTGAAAAGCCTTCAGCTATGGTTACACAGATCTGGTCTGCCCACACTCCAGATGGTGATTATCCTTTTTTCCTTTTTTCCTGATTTTTTTTTTTTTTTTAGGGTTAGATAAGTTATTATGATGAAATTCTTTATTCTGAGGGTAGGGAGGCCCTGGCACAGGTTACCCAGAGAAGCTGTGGCTGCCCCTGGGTCCCTGGAAATGTCCAAGGTCAGGTTGGACAGGGCTTTGAGCAACCTGGGACAGTGGGAGGTGACACTGGTCAATATATCCACCATTTTTCTGAGTTTCCAAGCAGCTTTTTGGTCTAGTCACCATGCTGCAGCAATGAGTTCTGTGGATGGGCTGTGTGCACGGGGAAAATGTGCTTACTTTTGTGCCTAAAATGTGCTTAATTGCAAATTTTCGGCATGCTCCTGGGTCCTCTGGCATGGGAAATAATGAACAACTGTTTAATATTAATATTTCTCTTCTTATTCATAGTTTTACAACCTCTAATATCATATCCTCTGAGAATTCTTTCCTTTCAGAGGAAGAATTCAAAGCCATTCAGTCTATTCCCACATGGGAGCCTTCCATAACCTAAACTTAATGCTGCACATCTTTACTGTCCTCCTCCATTACTTCCACAGAAAGCAAAATTTGGCACTTTTCAGCAGAGGTTTTACAGGTATGATCCAGCTCTTTGTAGGACATAAAGGTGTGAGAAACATTTTCAACCCATGGCATTTCACATCCTCTACTGGGGATGATGATGGAATTACACACCACTGGAAAAAATGCACTTATTTCTGTGTGAGACTTGATAAGAAGAATGAGGCAGACTGGACAAAACACATCTGGAGTCTCCTTGTGCCCACAAACTGTGAGGAAGAAAAGAATTTGTCCAGCAAAATAATAAATAGGATTTGGCAGACCTAGATGGGTGTGTAGACTGGTTGTGGCACAGAATAAAGAAACAGGCCAAAAAACAACAAGTCTGGGTTGAAATAGTAATAAACATATTGATGCTCTCTGCATGAAGCTGAGCTCAGTTGTGGTGCCCAGTTTTGACAGTTTGAGCTCAAAATTTGCCCTTTTCCAGCTCAGGTGGTTTTTGTTTGTTTGTGTGTTTTTGTTTGGTTGGGCTTTGTTTGTTTTTGTTGTTTTGGTTTGTTTGTTTTGTTTTTTGGTTTGGTTTGGTTTTTTTTGTTTTTGGTTTTTT
>JBBMKD010000102.1:4966328-5006205 GCA_037834095.1 Argya squamiceps
TTTTTTGGTTTGTTTGTTTTTTTTTTTGTTTTTGTTTGGTTTTTTTTTTTTTTGTTTTTTTTTTTTTTTTTTTTTTTTGTTTGTTTTTTGTTTTTTGTTTTTTTGTCTTTCGGTGTTGTGGTGTTGTGTGTTTTTTGTTTTTGTTTTTTTTTTGGTTTTTTTTTTTCACATAGCTCCCGGGTCAGCCCCCGAGCTTTCTACTGTTGACTTTTTACTTTTCAGGGCAAGAGGTCTTCTGTCCTTGTCCTTTTTGTCCCCAGACTGTTGGCCTTACACTGATAGGAGGGTGAGGGAGGTGGTGGGAAGGAGAGCATTGTTCCTCAGGTCTGCAAGCTCCAGGGATGTATCTTGGGAGACAGGTGGGTTGGCAGCAGAGATTTACCTAATAGTACTCATTGATAGGGGTGTGTTTGGGTCAACATTAAAATCAGCTCATTATTGTTTCTTTGCCCTTGGGAAAGCAGGGAGCTTGGAAGGAAAGGAACCTTATTGCTTAAGAGCTTGGAAACTCTGAACTTTCTTATTCCCCCCAGCCCAGTGGTAAGAAGTATCTCAGAGCGGTAGACCTCTCAAGCCCATGGCATTGTGAGCATTTTGAGTGTGCAGATTACCTTATTGGATCATTCTGGGCATTTGGTACCTTCAAGAAAGCAATGAGTAACAGGGTGTGTGTACATTGCTTCTCCTATAAGATTTTACAAACAGTGGTTGTGGACTTATTCCATCTGAGCAGGGAAATCCCTGAATCCCCTCAGGAGAGGCAGTAAACAGTCACTTTACCATATATTTTTTAAAACCTGTGTGGTTTTGGCTTGGACCAAACCATGGTAGGAGGAAATTGGTTTCATCAGAGAGCCTGTGCAATATTTATTATTTGGGGTGGCTCTTCACCTTTCAAATGAAGTCCAGACCAGGCTCCATACTGATCTGTGTCTCAGGATGGTCTTGGGATGGAGCAGGACCATAGCCTGGAAATCACTTTGCTTACATCCCAGATGAGAGATGCAGCCCCCAGCTTGCAGGAAGAATTTGTGATCGAGGCCATGAAGTCATGCGAGGAGATGAGTCTTGCAGAGGAGATCAGTTTGGGGATCTGGAGGCTGTGGGGCAGCTCCTTCCCCATCAGGACACCCACCTTTGCCATCAGGATGCAAGGCAGTGCAGTGTAACCTTGCCAGTGCTCCTGGCTGAGTCACACCACCCCCAGGCCTTTGCCCCAGTTCCTGGGATTTCACGAATCCTCACCTTCCCCTTGGAAAACTTGTGAACCTGACGGTTGCTGGGGAAGACTTGAAAGCGTGGTGCAGGCATAATTGGAAAGCTTAAAGCCTCAAAATTTACACTAAAAGCTGTCAGTTCTTGGATTCAGAAACCTGCTCGGGGTGGGCGCGGGAGGAGGCAGCAGCAGCACTGATGCTTTTAGCAGGGACATTGCCAGCATTAATATTAACAGAGGCACCACGGCCCAGGACTTCATTTGCATTTGCTCTCTGACAGAACTCAGCCCAGAGCAGAGTCTCTCAGTGCTGCAGACGTGATGCATGAGGCAACTCTGTCCCAAGAAGCTGCTGGTCCAAGCACAAGAGGTCTGACTTGCAGGATCTTCTCCACAGTCACCTCACCCTGACCCTGTCCCTCATGTTGCAGCTACCCAACCTCTGCCCTTGCCTACTTGGGTTACTAAAGTTAATTAATGTGGGAGTCTTAATTAAGTGGCTGGGATGCAATTAGCTCAGCACCTCACAGAGTTTGGGGGCCCTGTGGTGCTGGTACCCTCTCCCATCCCTTCATGAATCATTGTGTTTGGAGAAAGGCAGAGGTAGAACAGACATTTAGAGAGGTTCCTGGAGCACACAGCCTTTTCTCCATGGGTGCCTATAAGGAGAAATCACTGGAGCTGTGAGAGATTTCCTGCCTCCCCCTGCTAGGTCTGTGTGGAATGAGTGACAGACAGGTATGCTGGGTTCATGTGTGCCTGGGGTACAGTGGGAGTCATTCTGGCATGTTTGGGGGTCCTGTACACCCTCACAGGTCAGGAGGATTTGCAGGCTCAGTTGCACCACTGCCAGTATTCATCAGGAGCTGAAATCATGGTGCCAGAGGCAGTGGTGGCCAAGTTTCCAATCTGGTCGATGCTGCAGAAGGCTGCCAGGACTAAGTCCTCACCCTGGACCTCTGGGAATGTGCCTGGAAACTGGCTCACCCCTGTTTCAAACCATCCACGGGCCACCCACATGCTCTGGTAGGAGGCTCTGTGCAGTGGTGTGAACTGAAGCCTGGGGACCCCCAGCCTGGGCCTTTTCCCCTGTAAAGCTGATGAGGAGCCTTGCCAGCTTCCCAGGGTCTTTTGCTGTAAACTGAAAAATTATTTTGGAGGGGTCCCTGTTCAGAGCTTCCCTGTGGTGCTCTGTCCTAAGCATCAGGTTTGGTTTGGGTTTTTTTCAGTCTCCTAAATCAATAGTCTGGTGCACAGTGCAGAGCAGCCTGGACTGAAAGGGAAGAAAACATACCCAAAAGGCAAACCTCCAACCTCCACAGTTGCTTTGGACACCATGAATTACCACCAGACACATGACTAGCAGGAGAGAGGGTGGGGAGAGCAGAGGTCCATTAGCGACTCCCTACCCCCAGCATATGGCTAATTAAAATTTCTAATTAAGGCACTGTGGGGGTGAAGAAAGGAAGCTCTTGGCCGAAAGTCCCCCTCCTTTTTCTGTATTTCCTTCGATAGCTTTATAAATTTCCCCCCTAAATTAACTAATTAATATCACCTAATCAGTTAATAGAATTAGCTAATTAGATTGCTTAATGGAATTTCTGAAGAGCAGATTTAGAAGCTCTTAAAGAGACTTTAATCACTTTTTATCTGGGAAGCGGGGCACCAGCGTCTGCATTCATTCAGCAACTTAGAGCGATCGCTGTTATCAGCAAAACATTTCTGAAAATCACTAATTTGGCTTCATCCTGCAACAGAGTCACAGCTGCAGTCACCCAGGATTGAAAGGTCAGGCTGAGCTTGGCTGTTTTGCCCCTCAAAGATGCTGTTGCCTGCACCTGATTGCATCAAAAGTCCTCCTTTTCTGAAGAGCTCAGTGCAGTATTTAACAGAACCAGCAGTGAGGCGCAGCAGTGTGAAGCTAACCCAGCTCCCTGCAGGATCTGGAGTGGTTTGTTAGCCCCTGGCACTTTCCAGGCTTGTTTGCTGGTGGTGTGCTCAAAGTGGTGAGTGACAGCAAATCCCTCCCTCAGCCACCACAGTGGCAGCAGTGGTTGTGTTCACAGAGGTCAAAGTGTTCCCCACTGCAGTGTGCAAACACACACACACAAACACACACAAAACACACACAAACACACACACAGAGCCCACTGATCTCAACACTGAGACCACAGTGAGGGAGAAATGTGTATGCTGAGCAGAACATGGTGCTGGGTGAGCTTGTGCTGCACCACCCTGCTGTGGGCGTGGGTGGTTTGCCACACTGCCAAAGAAAAGGGTCTTCAAGGAGGACAGGGCAGCTCTAGCAAGTTATTTGTTTAAGGGGGTGAGAGTGTGGCTGGGTTTGCACTGGTATCCAAATATAGGTAGTCTGGTCATACTGGGACATCCAGGTTGCCCAGAGAGGTTGTGGATGCACCATCCCTGGAAGTGTTTAAGGCCAGGTTGGATGCGGCTTTGAGCAATCTGGTCTAGTGGAAGGTGTCCCTGCCCATGGCAGAGGATTGGAACTAGATGAACTTAAAGGTCCTTTCCAACCCAAAATGTTCTGTGATTCTATGGTTGTGTGATCCAGAGCTGATCTGGCTCTGGGCACTGGCCCTTGTTGCTTTTCAGCAGTGAAGATTGGAGGGTTTGTCCTTGCTCTTTTGGAGACACCATACATAGAAGGGAGACCTTTGTGATCCAAGATCACAACATGATGAACTGGGGGAAAATCAGCTGGTCTGGAAGATCCCATTGTGTTCATGCTTCCACACCAAGGGATAGATCCTGAATGACCCACATTACTCCTTGCTGGATTGGTGTCTCCCACCACACCTGGGTGGAGCGGTGGGAGGGGAGGCAGGGATCTGGTGTCCCCACAGCTTTGCAGAAGTCTCCACTCTTTGTGCATCTCCCAGCCCTGGTGTTCACTGGTTTGTTATCAGTGAGGCTGTCAACAGCCCCAGCTGAGCATGGGATGTGCAGTTCCAGAAGCCCAGAGTCTGTCTCAGGCAGAAGTTCAACTTGGCCATCTGGGAGACATTCAGTTGTGTCCCCGCTGGGCAAACTGTGTCCAGCCTGAAGCAAAAATCAGACTGACACAGCTTTAACAGCAAACTCTGAAGGCATTTTAATCCATCCCTGGGTTCTGACACCACAACCTGAGCTGGATGCAGGAGTAAGCAGCTGTGCTGTTCCTAGCAGTTGTTGCTCCAGAGATTGTGTGATCTGTTCTCACCCTGAGTGTGGTGTGAAGCAGGGAAGGACCCAATGTCAGCTCTCACCATGAAGGTATCACTCTGCCTCTGCCAATTGTGCCTTCATAATTTAAACAATTATGCTTTGTGTTAGTTGGACTCTTCATAAAATGTCACTCTCCAGGACCTCTAAGGGGTCAGGTCTCTATTTTTTATTCTCCCCCTCCAGTCTGTTTTTGTTAGACCTCCTCTGAAATACTGCATCCAGCTCTGGGATTCGCAATATGGGGATGACTTAGATCTGGTCAAGAAGGTCCAGAGGGGGCCAGAAAGATGCTCACAGGGCTGGGGCTCCTCTGCTCTGGACACAGACTGAGAGAGCTGGGGTTGTTCTGCCTGGAGAAGAGATGAGTCTGTGGAAACCTCAGAGCTCCTTGAAACCCCAAAGGGGCTCCAAGAGAGCCAGAGAGGGACTTTGGACAAGGGGCTGGAGTGATAGGGCAAGGGGAAATGGCTTCAAACTGGAAAAGGGCAGGTTTAGATGAGATATTAAGAAGAAATTCTTTACTCAGAGGGTGATGAGACACTGGAACAGGCTGCTCAGGGAAGTTGTGGGTGTCTGATCTCTGGGAATGTTCAAGGCAGGGCTGGATGGGGCTTTGAACAACCCGGTCTAGTGCCAGGTGTCCCTGCCCATGGCAGAGGGCTGGAACAGAACAATCTTTAGGGTCCCTTCCAACCCAAACCATTTTTCAGTGGTTATCAAGGTGGGGTCCTTCTCCTAGCTCTCAGGGTCTCAGGGGGTAATCCAGGCAGGCCAGCAGTAAGTACAGAGCCTTTCCAGAGCTTGGTTCAGGTTCCTGCTGGGAATCACTGTCAGGAAGAGCATGTCTGTATGTGCTGGCTGTGCAGGACCAGTGCCTGGAGACTCCCAGCTGAGCTGTCTAACACAGGCACCTCAGCCTTTCTCCTCAAACCAACAAAATGATTTTAATGAAGTTCCCATCAAAACCAAACTCTCTGAAAGAACTCACTGTGCTGGGACTAAAGCCAGACACACAACACCATGTTCTCTTAATAAAGAAATCTCAGCAATTTCCCAGAGAATTTGCCCCTCTGTTTCCCCCCTGGCTTGTGGATTTCCTGTGGACAAGTTGAGACCTCTAGATTTCCTCAGCAACTGTGGTGGAGTTTTTTTCTGCTATTAACCTTTGCAAGCCATGCCAGTCCAGGAATCACATTCAACCCAGCCCAGGCAGCTCTTTTGATGGAGAGGGGTTATGCTGTGCCATGCAGTTGTTCTCCTCTTGGGCTGAAGTGGGACTAGAATGAGCCATTTAGAGATGATGAGGCACTTCATGAGCCTGGCTTCAAAACTTTAACATTTTACATCAAGTGAACAAACAATTAGAAGGGTCTTGCAAAGATGTTCGTGGCTCTCCAGAGTAGACAACTGGATTGAGCATTGTTCTCTTCGGAGATAATGGAGCATTTTGAATATGGTGACTTGCCTCTTCCTTGGAAGACAGGAAGTGAAGCCACTGAATGGAACCTCTGGGATGATCCTTCAGAGAGCAGCACAGAGATAGTGGTGCAACCCAACGTGTCAAGGTTCCTCATCTGTGAGAATCTGGTTGCCCACAGGCTTCACTTAAAAACACAAAGGGAAACATTATCCATAATTCTGTGATCCTGGGGATTAAAAGGACAACTCAAGAGGAGGGTAACAAATCTTTATTCACACTAATATTGGCCTGAAGAGTTGTAGCAAATTTCTGGTGACAGCAGTGATTTCCCTGGCATGGCAATGGGGTGATGGTTGAACATTTACCCCTCTGGATGTCTGGTGTTGTGTTTCCTGGCAGGCAGGTAGGCTCAGGTTTGTCCCTGGGCACTGGCAGCAGGAAGGGCTGAGCGTGCAGGTGCCTCTGCTGCAGCTGCCTTGGTAACAGGGAGATGATGAGGACCATATGGCACCAAAACAGCATTGCTGATCAGTAACAACTCTTAACCCTTTGGGGGGCATCTTCTTCCAGGCTGAGGAGCAGGGCAAGCTGAAATGTCTCATCTGGGGCCCACCAGTGCAGCATCTCAGCTTTCACAGTGATCCCCTGCAGATGCCCAGGGAAGAGAGGAGAAGGAAAGGAATTCTGAAGTGGCTCTTTCACCTCCCTGATGTCTGGCAAGAGGTGGATTAGTACCTTCCTTATCCACAGAGTTGTGTCTGCAGCTTTGTGTTCCAGGTCTCTTGATAGACTTTGAGGAATGTGTCTAGTTTGTAAAATCTCTCCAGCCTTACGCAGCAGCTCGTGCCCCCTGGCATGAGTTCATGAAAACAATAGGAATATCATTCCTTTTCTCTCTCCATGGAGATTTCTTAGCCTGCTAGGTAGATTTTTTTGTTCTACTCTCTTGGTAATGGCAAAATTTGCTTCACTAAGACTACCAAAATCCTGCTGGGAAATTAAATTCAAACAGTAAAATAGGCCAAAAATGTTTAAGGACTCCTGGATTAGCCCAACTGGATGAAAAGAGCTGGAAACAAAACAGGGAAAAAAAGCTGAAAAATAGGAAAAAAATATATAGTATCTCCATTGGACACTTGAAGGCTTTAGCAGGATGTTGTATGGAGTTTTTCTGATGCAGTGTCTTTAGCTCCAGTAACTGATGGATTATTTGGGAGAACTTGCCTAATTCTTTTTGGAGGAATCTCTTTTTCCCTTGTGCCTCTCTAGCATCCACAGCATCCTGCAGCAAGGAGCTCCACAGCCCAACTGTGCGTGGGTTAATGAACCACATCCTCATGTTTGTTTAAGACATCTGCCTGTTAGTTTTGCTTGTTGGTCTCTAATTCCTGCACTGGTGGAGATCAGGGACACCTGGTGCTTGTTTATCTTCTTTGAGTCACTGATGAGCTTTCAGACATCACATCCCTGCATTTTCCCCAGTGACTTTCAGAGACAGACAAGTCCTAGATTATTGGATCACTGCACAGTGTGTTGTACAAGGAACGTTCCATAACTCTGCTTAATTTGTCCATTCCAGATGTTTCGTATTCAGAAAAATATTTGTGACAGCAGATTTCATGTGAACTTCTGAAAAACACAGTAGGATGTGATCATTCTAGAGAGGTGGAGAATGTTGTGAGTGCAGTGGTAACAGTGAATGCAGTAGGAGGATGGGTAGATGTTTTAATTAAAATGCCTGTGTCTAAATAATGTCTCATATTTGCACGGGCTTGCTAAGAGAAAAAAAAAAAAGAGAATTTTTTCCTTATTGAAAACTCCCTTGAAACAGAATACCCCAAGCATGGTCTGGTTTGTTACTGAAGTCTTGCTCAGGGATTATATTCTGACCCAGCATAAAATGGTTAACATTGGAAAGCTAAAATATCCCTCTCCTGGACATTCCTCCAGTGTGTCCATTTGCACAGGCTCTGACTCCTGCACTCCTTGAACATGGGAACATTTTCTGGTTTCCCAAACTGCAAGCTTATATTAACTTTCCCCTAGTCAGGTCAGCAGCAAAGCTGTGTAAACAAATGACCTGTAGCCATAATCTTCTTCAATTCCCCCTATTGATTTCACTTTGCTGTTTGCCTGCCAGATATTAGCAAAGCTTCCCTTGGAACTGGGGGAAACTCTGGAATGCCTCTCAGTCAGGGTGAGTCAGGGCAGGCTGGGGACAGCCTGCTGGTGTGTCAGGATCCTTGGCTGGGGTGGGAGAAGTGTGCTGGTTTGGGCTGAGAGAGGGTTAAATTTTTTTTTTGCAGTCACATGTTTTGGCTTTGTGATGGAAATGGTGTTGATAACACACTGATGTTTTTGTGATTGCTGAGCAGGGCTGTCACAGCCTCCAGGCCTTTTCTGCTCCCTGACTGCCCCACTGGGGGTGCACAGGGTGTTGGGAGGGGACAAGGACAGCACAGCTGACACCAGCTGACCCGAGGGGCATCCCAGAGCCATTCCAGTGCCATGTGCAGCACAAGAAACTGGGGAAGGAGGAGGACAGGAGGATATTCAGGGCTATGGCATTTGTCTCACCAAGTCCCATGATGAGGCCCTGCTTTCTTGGACTGGGCTGAACACCTGCTTCCCAGTGAGAAGTAGTGAATTTATTCCTTATTTTGCTTTTGCTTGACATATTAAACTATCTATGTCTCAACCCATGAGTTTTGTCACTGTTATTGTTCTGACTCTCTCCTCCATCTCACTGGAAGGGAAGGATGGAAAGGCTTTATGGAGCTGAGCTGCTGGCCAGGGTTAAACCACAGCATAGATATGGCTGATAAAAAATCCTTTCATTAATATTACCCATTACACTCGATGACATTTTGATTTTGAAAGTGTACATTTTGCAGTATCAAGGGGTCAACAGTTAGCTAGACCAGTCCTCTGCTGCATTTTGAAAGCCATAATGCCATGGCTCCAAAGATCAGAGCTATTTTGAGGTGGTTTCCCCAGAGATTGGCCTTGCTCCACCTGTTTAAAGCTTTGTCCAGGTCATTTTGCAGTGATATAGAACATAGAGGGGTAAGGAACACTTTATGGCATTACAGATGACACAGAAATTTGCAGGCTAGAGAATGAGGAAGATATGGGTTATTCAGAGATATGGATTGTGTACTTAACTGGTCATGGTTCAGCAGGATGCTTTTAGTCCAGCTAAATTGAAGGGAATCCCTCTGGGAGTGAAGAATGCAAGGCTGTGCTTTCAGAAGAGCCAGCTCTGTGTTTGAAAGCAGTGTCTTGAGGAACGACTTCAGGGTCATCATGATAACCTCTCAAGATGAGCTCTCACTGTGGTAATTCCATGGGGGAAAGGGAAAAAAAAAAGGATAATCTTCAGAGCAGCTAAAAAGGCAGGTAATAACAGCTGCGACAGGGAAAATACAGTCTTGGGAGAGAGCTGTGCTGAGTCCAGACATGCTGGGAAATCAAATGGGAAGAAGAGTTCAGAGATGGATGATCATACTTGGAAATCAAATAAATTCACCCCCAAACTAGACCTCAGCTCCCTAAGGCTGGAGACAACAGGCCACAGGCTGTCTGGAGAGGGATGGTGGACTGGCCTCTCTCCTGATGAGCTTTTGAGCTTATGGTGTAGCTCATCTTTGAGGAGACCTTTCTAAAGGATGGAGCTGGAGCAGTGCTGACTTGTGGACCAGTGAGGCTCTGGCTGTGACCTCCCAATTTCCTCACTGTGGTCCAGAAACCACTGCCAGACATGAAAAGAAGACAAACCTGAGGAGCTTCAGGCCATCCTGAAGTGTCCCAGGAAGGTCTCCAGTGCAGGGATCTTTGGGTTCCTTAAGGACAAACCACAGAATCACAGAATACTAAAGGTTGGAAAAGACCTCTAAGATCAGTGACTCTGGTGGTTTCCCCAGAGCTGTTCTCCACTAAACACTGTCCCCAAGTGTCACATCCATGTGCCTTTTGAACACTTCCAGGGACAGTGATTCCACTACTTCCCTGGGCGGCCTATTCCAATCCCTGACCACTCTTTCAGTGCAAAAATCATTCCTGATATCCAGTCTAAACCTCCCTTGGTGCAACTCAAGGCCATTTCCTCTGGTCCTGTCACTTATTGCCCTGGGGGAGACCCAAATCCCCACCTGGTTGCACCCTCCTGTCAGGGAGTTTTAGAGAGTGAGATGGTCCCTCTGGAGCCTCCTTTTTTCCTCCAGCCCCTCAGCTGCTCCTGGTGCTCCAGAGCCATTCCCAACTCTGTGGCCCCTCTCTGGACTTGCTCCAGCCCCTCAATGTCCTTTTGGCAGTGAGGAGCCCAAAACCAAACACAGCACTCGAGGTATGGCCTCACCAGTGCCAAGTAGAGGGAAGAATCACTTCCCTGGTGGCCACATTATTTCTGAAACATGCCAGGGTGCCATTGGCCTTCTTGGCCACCTGGGCAAAGCTGGCTCATACTCAGCTGGCTGTTCACCAGCCCCAGGCCCTTTTCCTCCAAGCAGCTTCCCAGCCAGCCTGCCCCAGCTCATGGCTCACTGGGCTGTGAGGCAGGAGGCCACTTGGATGAGGCAACTCTCCCTCAATGCCAGAGATTCCTGTTCCATGTGTGGGTACAGGGATGCAGCACTCACGTGCAGGTGAGTGTACAACCACACCCCCGGGGTGCTCATCACCACCAGTGACGTCCAGGGCAGCACCCTGACCCTCTGTTCACTCAGCCAAGGATTTTGCCTCCTTCCCCTTCTTCATTTGCCCTTCAAATTCTTCGAAGCACACAATTGATACAAGAGGGAGCTGGCTGCCTTTTGCCTCCCCCGCAGAACAAAAGGAGAGAGGCAGAGACACAGAGAGAGGGTTGTACATGTAAAGAAAAAGCTCCAGAAGAACAACCTGACATCTGACAGCTCAGCCAGGGTCTCCCCCGGGGACAGGAATGCATTATATGAACTGTGATACACCGAGGAGCCCTCTGCATACATCACTTTCCAAAATGTTTTTAAAAGTTCATTAACTTCCAGTGGAAAGTTGTGGCTGCATCCGTTGTCTCCGAGCCATTTTCGCCGACTCTTGGCCCTGGCTGGGGAATACTTTGTTGATTTAGATGGGTCTATTAGAAAGTGTAAGTCTGCTGGGATATATAAAAGGCAAAGCTTCACTCTCCCGAACATTTCCTTAGTGCAGCACTTTAAAAATTGCATGGGAAGCAGGCTTTGAATGCCTTGCTGCTTTTTAACGGCTGGACTTTCAGCTTGGATGTTTCAACTTGGTTAGTAACCTGTAAATGACACCAGTAAAAGGAATTTGGATGGGGAGGGAAGAGAAAAAAAAATGAGATTCATCCAGCATTTCTA
Organism: Argya squamiceps; assembly: GCA_037834095.1. Lineage (NCBI taxonomy): Eukaryota > Metazoa > Chordata > Aves > Passeriformes > Leiothrichidae > Argya > Argya squamiceps. The sequence goes on from JBBMKD010000102.1 coordinate 4,977,550, forward strand.
TAGCTCCTGGGATTTTGTTTCTAACCAGTGATAAAACCACCTGACACCCTGTGAGGTCTGTGTGCTGGAAAATTGGATGTGACCCCCCCTTCCCAAGGGAAAAGTTGTGGGTTTGGAGTTTTTATGGAAGGGGGTGGAAGGGGAAGGATAATGTCCATAATATCAGAGCAGGGAGAATAATGGGGTGAAATATCAGAGCTGTACCCACTGCTTTTTGGAGGCAGTCTCCCAAAATTGATAACTCTCCCTCAACAAATAATCAAATTTTCTGTTTTCATTCTTATCTCTTTCATGACCTTGACTGACAAAATTTACTCAGATTCTGTATTTTCTCTTCTTTTTTATTCTCTTTTCCTCTGACTGAACTGCAAAATTAGAAGAAGGGATTTTAAAAAAATAACATATCAAACTGCAATCTTCATTTAAAAGTGAGAAAAATGCCAACTGTTTTCTAAATATATTTAATGCATTTATCCTTTTTTTTCCCCTTCCTTCTCAATCAGACCAGATTTTTCTCAGTGGCCAAAGGGAAGCTGCTGCATGTGTCTGGCTCTGACATGCGCTGTACGTCGTTAAGCCTAATACATATTTATTTAAAATATTAATGTAGATGAATGAGTGCTGCCTGGCTGATAAGGTGTTCAGAAGGGACTTTTGTGCACATTGTCTTCTGTTGCTCACAGAGCTTCATTCAGGAGCCTTGTTGGAAGGAGAAATATACTGGAGAGTAAAGGTTTGCTTCCTAGCCTATAGGAATTTTTTTAATTACTGTTTTGACAGAGAACAAGTTTAACTGGCTCTTCAGCCACAGACTATAAGGTCATTGCTATCACAGGCCATAAAGAAGATACAAAAATGAGGTAATAAAGTATATGGGCTGTGTATGTCTGGCAATTTAACATTATTCTTGTAACCCTGTGAGTCACCTGTGACTAATTTAAAAATGCTGATGCACTTAGATGAAAGCCACAGTAAACCACCTAAATCAGAGACTGAGAGCAGTAAACACTGGAGGTGGGGAGGAGGATGGGGGCAAGGAGGGGATCCAGGCTTTTATCTCAAAGGATGCAGTCAAGATGTGCCCTGGTCACAGATGCCTGCTCTGCACAAGTATCCCAATGTGGTGTTCACTCCCTGCACGCCTGTGTGGTGCCCGAGTGCTTTCCCACCAGAGAAAGACCTGAAAAAGGTAAATTCCAGAGGATTTTGGGTAGGCACTGGCTCCCAGGGGTGAACAACAAATTCCAGTGAATGTCAGTGCTGGGCTCCTGCTGGATGGGCTATGGGGGTTACTGGATGTCTGGTCCCAGCATCTCTTCAGCTGCTTGCTAAAGCTGTTTTATCCCAAATAAAGGGAGGGCAGAGACATGAACTGCTGCTTCTGCTGTGCTCTGGCCAAGAGACCCCACCTGTGTCAAATTTGGAGTATTGCTCTTTCCATTTCTTTTTCCCTCCATTCTTTGTCAGCAGCTGCCTGTTTGTTTTTTCAGCAGTTGGTATCATGGAGATGGAGGAAGGTTTTTTGTAGGTAAACATGATGTGCATGTGCCCTCCGTGGCCCTTTGCCATGGGGACTGAACTCTCAGCAAGGTTACAAAATCATTTTGTCTTGGTGAAACCAATGCAAATCAACTCAGCCTCCAAAACCCTGCTTGTTCCTGTGCCCCCAGCTGTGTCTTCTGAGCCCTTGCCTTGCAGGAACCAATGCACAGCTCACCCTGGGGTGAGTGGGTTCGGGGAAATGAGCCAGTGGGAAACTGTTTTCTTGTTTGGGATGGCTTTTGCTGCCTGAGTCCTCTGAACCAGCTGCCTGCAGAGGGAGGGCAGGTGCCTACAGGGAGGGGATGGGAGGCCCAGCCAGGACTGGGGTGGAGGCTGGGATTCCCAGTGATTTCGGCTGAGTTAAAGATTCAGGAAATATCCCACATCTGGAGAGAGCTCTTCCTTCCCCATCTCCCCTACCCCATGTGGGGATGCAATGAGATCTTTTGCATGGTGGTGCTGAGCATTATTTTTTCCATGCAGAACAGCACCAGAGGAGCATTTTTAATGTAATACCTCAGTAATTTTCTACCCACAAAGCTGAGATTTCCACAGTAACTGTGATACAGAGACAAACACTGTCCCTATTGCAATTGTTTTGGGTTGTGAATTAGTACTGGCTCTGAGAAATCCAATTTTGGAGTTCTCTTTGTGGGGAATGAGGTGAATTCCTGATGTGTAAAGCAGACAGGGAAAGGAGAGCAGATACATAATCACAGGGGCTGGGGACACTTGAAGGAAACAGTGATGGTCGATAGGTATTGATTCCCCTCTTTGATGTGTTCAGCAGCTGCAGGCTGGGGGAAAAAAAAGTCTTTTGTTCCTCCTGGGAAGGTTCAAGAGGCAGGTTGTGCTCACTGGCCCCTGGAGCAGATGGGCCAGAGCTTTTTTTGTGTGCTCTGTGGCACAGGGAAGGCTGGTCTGTGGTGGGAAGCAAGGAATGCTCCCATGCTGAACAGCCCCAGATTTTTTGTTCAATTCTTATCAGAGTAGCCCAAGGCAGCATTACTCAGGGCTCCTGTGGGATTGCACAACCCCGTGGGGCATGTGCCACTTGATTTTGGAAGTCAAGTCACTCCCCAGGTGGTAATGGGGAAGATCTGCCGTGGTCTGCTATGCCCTGCTGGCAAATCTGCCCCAGGCTTCAGAGTGGTTCTGCTCTACCTGGTACAGAGCTCAGGGCTTTGGAAGGTTCCTGCCAAAGGCAGCTGCAAGAGAAAGGCATGAGGACAGAGATGCAGAAAGGATGCTGGAGGATGAGCCCTCAGGGCTGTCCAAAAGATCTCTCAGGGCAGAGAGGAGGGGAGTGGAACTCTGTAAGAGGCCAGGTTGGTCCTCCCAGTCTCAGGGGACAAGTTGTTCACCTGAGCAGAACATCCTCCCTTTTTCACTCCTCCCCTGGTGCAGCCATCAGAGTGATCCTGTCTTCTCCAGACTGGGAATCTGGACATGCCAGTTTTCCTCCTGTCTCTGACCTGGCCCGTGGTGTGGTTTAGGTTGGGTCACTCCACTTCTCTCTGCTTCCCTTCCCCTCAGTGCTTTGTCTTGTCAGAGGAGCCTGTGAGCTCTCCTCTGCCAGTGTTGCCTCTTGTGTGTTTGCTCATGTGTAGCACAAGGAGACACCAAAACCCATCATGACCTCCAGCCCTCACTGAAATGCAGATAGCAATGATTCATTTCAGGCAGCTTTCACAAGAAAGGCCTTGATATTCAACACTCAAATTTTTTTGCTTCCCTGGGTATGCAATTTCTGCCCCCAAAAAGTTGCAACATTGGCTTCACTGTGACACAGAGTGAAAAATATGACTTGGGAGCAAGCTTTACCTGAGTGTCTTCTCTGAATAATGAAGTGTGACATATGGTAACAGGGTCTTGGGGAAAGATTTCAGCATTTTTGACATAAATGATAACATTTTCAGCTAAACCCTCAACATTTACAAATGGTGATTTGAAAGGGAAGAGGGGGAAAAGAAGAACAAGCTGTTTGCTTGGACCTGGTGAAAAACAGGAGAATACCATTGAAAGCCTTGGTTTTGAGTCAAAAGTTATGCTTTGACAGAATCCTATATTTCATGAAGAAAAACTTTTTGATTGCAAGACATCCACTGAGCAACTCTGCTCCTTCCAGAATCCCAACAAGACACACAGTGCTGCACAAAACCAGGGAGACAGACAAAACCTGTTCCAAGCAGCTTCCTAACGTGCCGACTCTTATCTCTCACTTTTGATTTCTTCACTTTGTAATGTATATTTTGAGAAATGGAGGCAAAGCCTAGGAGCAAAATTGCCCAGTGTGTGACTTTCTGACATATAATCAATTGTCTGCTCACTGACTACGGTCTGGCTGTGTTAATATGTCCATGAAGTCCTTCAATTTATCAGGCAGGGCAGAAGCATCTCTGAACCTAGAGCTGGCTGGCAATAATAGAGGGGGAGCAAATATAGCCACTCTTCCCTGAAGTAACTTATCATTCAGTCTATATTCATGGATTAGCCTGTGCTGGGGTTTTCAGCCTCTGCCAAGCTTGCAAACTGTGCACTGATTTTCACTCAGGATGTTTGAACAACGGTTTGGGTTGGGGAAATGTTAAAAAGTGTATAGTAATAAGGTGCTTTTTGATAGAATCTTTTGAAAAAAGGAATCTTTGGAAGAAAAACCTTTTATGGGTCAAATACACTCCTTTTTGGTGGATTTGTGATTGTCTAAATCACACAAAACCATTAAATTGTCTTATTCCATGGGCAACAGTGACAGGCACCATCCAAGGGAAACCATGTGGAAATGCTTTCTTATATGATTAAACCACATCACATACACTACTGCAGACCTGCCAGGGAAAACCTTCTTAGGGCACAAACGTGGACTTGATTGAGGCTTGGACTTTAAAAATATTTGCATTTTGGATGCTTGGCACCCGTATGGGAAGCAGGCAAGGAGCTGAGACACCATGTGACTGTGGCAAGAGAGTGGCAGCAGCCAAGGTGTCCCAAGACACAAACTGAGCCTGGTTCCTTTTCATCTTGCTTCCAAATCCACAGAATTCCCGGGGACGGATGTGTTTGCCCTTTGCAAACATCCAAGCTTTGCCCCTGTTCTGCCCTTTAGCAATGGCAAGCAGAGCATTTCTCTGCTGAGACCTTTGTTCTTTGCTCCTTTGTTTTTTTTTTCCTCTGCTCCCTCTTTATTTGTGTGCTTCAAGGAGTTCATCTGGAGAGGGAGTTTCACCAGCAGAGGTGAGCTGAGCACCCCTCATCCATGTAGACTCTGCCAGGCGACAGCCCCCAGTGCAGCTGAAGCTTGGAATAGATTAAAGAAAAATATAATAGGGATTTTTAATTTCCCTGTGTGGAGCTGGAAGATGAAGAGCCACCACGAGAGAAGTTTGCCAGGGGCTGTGAGTAGATGAGAATGTCAAGCCCGGTGAGAAACTACTGAGAAGTACCAGAGCAGCATTTTTATTTGGAAGGAGTTCTCATCTCCAGCACTCACTGCTCCAGGCGCCAAGCTGGAGTACAAAATGAGATCTCTGGGGTCCTACCAACAGGACAACATCTAAAGGACCTGCTCAATTTCAATCACGTGGCTGTTGTCACTCCCAATGTCCCCACGTTCTCCACGTGAGGGGAATGAAACGTGAGCTCGGGGGCTCCAGTGCCACCTGCCCCGTGCAGGCTGCAAGGTGGGGACAAGAGTTTCTTGGGGTGATGTCTGGTGTTTCTTGAAACTGCTGCTAATGTGACCCTCTTCCTGCTCAGTTTGCTGTGCCATCCATCATCTTGTGGTGGCTACAGCAAGTACATTGTGTTTTGTCTCCTGAGCCTGGAGTTTGTGTCACCTGGCTTTTCACAGCACCTCTAGCCCTGATGGGAAATAATTTTCAAAAGCATTGATATAATTCAAGTCATAAATGCCATCTTCCAGCAGGACTGAGGATCCTGCACACCATTTCAGGTGGAATTCAGAGGGAGTTACATCAGGGCTCTGCACAGAGAGGCTGGGCATCCTCTCAGTCCCTGCCTGTGGGGATTCCTGTGGTTACTCCAGACCTTTACAGTGAATAATCTAACAAGAGTCAGACAGTGCAGTCAGTACCAGCATCCGTGTTTTAAAGTTTAGAATAGGACAAAAGCTGATGTTATCTATTTACATTACTTTTTTTTTTTTTTCAGTAAGAGCATCTTCTTGTTCAAGGTGCTGGAGATTCACTTCTAGTGTTTATCCCACAATCACCCAAGCCCAAAGGAGAACAAAGGAGAAGTGTCAGGCCATTTTGACATGGCTTTTCAACTCAAAATTTTATCTAATTGTTTAGTAAAAAAACAATTAGTTTTCAAAATTTAAAAAAAAAGTATTTTTAGTGTCCTTTAGTGTGCTATATATCTATCAATACACATACTCACTAATTTCAACCAAATTTGGCAGGACAAGCTGTGTATCAGAGTATCCCAAATTTTCTGAGGAAAAGGAAGGGAAAACTAAAGGACCCAGGAAGGTGAAACTCCTAATATATGCCCCAAAGTGGGAACAAGGCTCACCTTTTCAAGTACCCATCTTTCAAGCTAACCTCCCCCCCTACACCAAAATCCTGGGAGACAGATGCAAAGGAAACCAGGTTTCTTCAATTTCTGCTTCCTGCCAAACGCTCAGGGAGTGTCTGGCTAACAGTTGGGGTTTCAGAAACTAAAAAATGAGCTGGAGGCTCAAACCCCTGTTGCACATCAAAATGCCAGAGTGCTTTGGCTTTGCTGGGTCCTTCTCCCTGCAGTGGTTAACTTGAATTAGCTCGTTCGAGAATGATGCCTTTTATCTGGCTGTCACATGCGTGTTCAGAGTGAACAACAGCAAGGAGAATAGCACAAGAATAAAGGCCTTTGATGGGGATTTATAGAGGTCACGTGTCTTAATTTTGCAGGGGTGGAAATGTGCACAGAGGGCCCGGGAATGTGTGCTTGGCAGGCACCTGGGAGTCTGGAGACCTGGAGGAAATGGAGAAACTTAGGGGAGAAGGGGAAATTCCTGGGGGGAGGCAAAATAGACCCAGATAGACCCACTGAGTGTTTTTTCCCTCTCAGGACCAGTGGATCAAAAGGTATCTCCCTAAAGCATCAAAAAGATTGGAAGTGCATGAGCAAGCCCAAGGGCAAATTGTCCAATTTTACCAAAATTAGGTGCCTTGAGGAGACATTTCACATGTCTCATCACTGGCTGGGGTTACCAAGTGCTGTGTTAGCACAAAGCTTTTGGATGGCTAACAAGAGCTTTTGGAAAAGGTGAGACCAGCTCCATTAAGCACTGGGGGGTTCCCAGCAGGCAGTGACCCCAGTGAGCACAGACAAGCTGCACCCTTTACACCCATCAGGAGAGGCCTCAAACCCAAAAACCAGCAGCATTTCCCTGCAAACCCAGTTCTGTAGGGGTTGCTCAGTGGAGTTGGTGCCAACAGTGAGAACCACAGTAGATAATCCCAGTGAAAAGTAACCTTTAGACCCCACTGCTAAGCAGATCTGGTATCTCTTCTCTCGGATGTTGGGACTGGAGGTGGAATCAGCCAACACTTCTTCAAGGCCTGGAAATAGAGTCCAAGTGGACTTCAGGGTCTAGAGACAGGCAGTAGGTGAGTGCAGTGGAAGAAGGGATGCATTCAATGGAGAAAATATCCAGGTTCTATGTTCCTGCAGTGGAGAAGAGGCTGTGACCCAAGTCCCCTTTGCTTTATTAGTCCTGTCAACAGGTTTTTGCTGAGATGGCTCCTGTTTTCCCTCTCTCTTGAGAAAGCTGCAGCCCCAGGGGAGAGAAAGTGAACCACTGAGTTTTTCAGGACAGGGACTGGAACTGTCCATGTTGGCTGCTTTAAGGAGGGGCTGATGATCTGATCCCTGGCAGTAACACATAGCTGCAGAACCAAACTCTTTTGGTTCATAGCAGGCAGCTTCTTGGTGGATCCTGAAACTCTCCTGAACCAGATAAATTGCAAAGAAGTCCTTTCCTCTCCCTCCCAGCCTCTCTCCCTTGCTCCAGCTCCTTGCTTGACCCCTGATGAGGTCACAGAGGTGTTTCCTCCAGGTCAGTCTCACCTGGAAATGATAGAGAAAATATCATCTCCTTCTGTAACAGGAGGAAAGTGTCAGCAGTGAGTGACAGAAAAAAAATGCAAAAGGCCATGGGGCAGACATGGGGTAACAAAAAAATTTTGGGACTCTGTTCTTGCCAGCTCTCCTTCCCATCCCTGTATCTCATCCTCCTTATCTCCACAATGAGTTTTGCCCCTTCCCAGCCCTGCAGGATGCACAATTTTCCTCTTCTCTCACACCAGAGGACTGCGGTGCACACGTATCCTCACAGCAAAGAGGGCCCTATTCAGTGCTGCTTGGCTCCAGCCTTAAAGCAATTTAGCAATCTGCCATCTTAAACTGTCTAATGACAGCTCTTCAAGCAATTGGAAGATTGCAGCCTTCAGTAAACTCTCCAGCTGAGTGAGAGCTGGTTTGTGCCTCCTCCACTCCCTCTTGGCACTCGCAGTGGAAGTCAGGCTGCTCCCCATGCACTTGGCATGACATTACTGCAAAGGCAGCATTCTGAGGATGGGTTGAAGAGAGGCCAGGGTTAAATCTATACAGTTAAATAAAATGAGTTAGGTAAAATAAAATAAAATAAAATAAAATAAAATAGCTTGCTCATGGGTACAGACAGCAGCTGGCAGAGCTTACATAACTCTTAACTCTCCTTCTCTTCAGGACAGCGTCGCTGCATCCAAACCAACTGTCAAGGACATATCGTTGGATCAAACATCAGCCTGAACCTGGGCTTGTGGCAGGAGTTCAGTGGCCAGAGCTTGGCCAGGACTGTGCTTCTAACAACCTGGCTGACTACTGGACCTGTTGGGGATATGCCTCAGCTGACCAAGTCTGGTGACATTTGGGCAGCCCTACACTGGTTATCATGTTTGTAGCCTTGGCTCCCTGTTGCTATACAGGAGAAGTGGCAAAATAGTATGTGGAGGGTTATTACATACTTGTGTTTGCTGTGCAGCACATTTAGAGGCTCCAGTGGGATGCCAGGGAGATGTGAAACTGCAGCAGGGATCTTTCCAGTCCCATCATGGCTTTGCCATCAAACTGGGTAGAACTGGAAAGAAAAGACCTTTGGTTCTCCATGGTACAAGTGGGGAAATGAGGCCTGGAGGGACACAACAAGTGCTGGAAATGCTGAGGAGAGTGACCATAAGGAGCTGTGCTGTTGTTTTTCTAATAGCTGGATGCTGGCTGAGGAGAGATGGGGCAGGAAGGGCTGGGCTTCTCTCAGCTCTAATGAAGCTGTCAGGGAAGCAGCAATCAGAGTACACTTGCTTTCCAAAAGTAGGCTAAATCTGGCTGAAGAGATTACATTTTTTGACTCATTCAAACCTGCCTGGGAAGCTGACAGCATTCTTGCCTGAGGAAAGAAAAAATGAATAAAAGACATGGTGTATTACATGTGAGGCCAGGGCAGTATGCAAGTTATGGAAGAAAGGCTGTGTGAGGGTGATGCTTCACCCCACAACCATGAGGAAGGATTCTGCTCCTGCTCAGTTTATCCACTACACTCTGCATCATTGCATGCTTGGGCAGACCCCAATGAATTCTCTTCCTGCATCACCTTGATCGTGCAGAAATTCATCCTCACCATGGGCACTGGAAGCAAATGTTCAGGTCCCTATGGATGTCCTGAGCTTCCCACAGCTGGAAGGGTAGGAAGTTTCATACCATGACAAGAAAGAGCTACACTCAGAGTTGATATGTGACAGGGTGTGGTGTGACTGTGCTGGCAGCTGGCTTGGCTGGACACAAGGGTGATAAACTCTGGGAGCAGAGAGGGAACAGCATCGTGGATGTGATTGACAATGGCTTTGCATGCTTATGGAATCCAGACAAAGTACTTTGGCCAAATTGGTGCACATCAGGACCGGCTTCTTGTTCGTGGAGGTAGAGGACACTCACAGACCCACTTTCACCCTGGTTCTCTAACTGCAACTTGTCCCTGGTACAAACTGTAGGATTGTTGTCCTTCCAAAGCACATGGGAGCAGCCCCCTGTGTATCTCTGGGCCATGACAGGGAGGGGTGTGGAAGATAAAGCCAGCATGGGGGGCTCTCTGCCTGCAGTCACGATATTGAAGGGATGCTGTGCCAGAAGATGGCTGTGACTGCAGCTGCACTGAGGCAGACGTGCTCAGTCAGCTGGGGGACCTCACTGGGGGACCACAGCATCACTTGCTGACACCACACACCCCCTCCATGTGGGGCACAACAGCCAGAGTCAAAGCCTGAACCCACAGAGAGTTTCTGCCTCCACCTCTTCCCACGGTGCCTTAGACTCCACAAGGCACACCATGGAATTCCCAAACTGATGCTGGAGCCAAATCATCCTGCAGTTTGTGAAGGGATTTGATTGCACAGCCCTACTCGAGTGTTATCACCCCAGCCAGCTCCAGGGATGAGCAGAAAGTGGAGCTGGGCTGAGGCCAAGGAGACCAGCGTTGGGCTGAATGTGCATCTCTGCAACCCTCGGAGCTCTGGCTTTCATCTGTATTTCTTTACAGCTTATCATGTTTGCACTAGGGCTCCGCAGATAACAATCTATTAACAGTAAAGTGAATTAGATCACTGCCTGGTTATTTCCCTCAGCTGAGGCCAAACTGCTCTTGCCCATTCAGGAAATTTGTGTTACTTTATTCTCTCTGAGCACGAAAGCATGTCACTCTAATTACCTCCCGTCTCATTCAGCCCGAGCAGCCCCGAAACACTTGCGAGACAGGAGAGCTATAACCTCATTAGAGCGTGTTATCGTAAGAGATCAGACACTGGCAGGGGTTTGTTGTGACGAGCCCTCCACAGATGTTTTCTTTTGAAAGTACAAAAGGGGAAGAGGAATCTGAAGCTGGTGAAGGGGAGCCTTGAAATAACCCCTCCGGTAGCAAAGGACCGCAAGCAAGTGCACAGGGTCACATCCTGTTCTTGGCTCGGGCTGCAGGGAAGCTCAGAGGGGGCTGTGGGGAGGCAGCAGGCAGATTAATGCCCTAGAATCGTCCATTCCACCCCAGATCTCAGAATTAGAACATTTATCACACGTGCAGGTAAATGTGTGCCAAAGCAAACAGACCTTTCTGGCAGCAGATAAACTGCCAGCGCAGGGTGAGAGGACGGGACTGGTGAGCGGCACTCAGGGTGGATTTGTGATGTGATGGAGCCTGGCTTTGCTGCTCCACAATCCCTTTCCCAAAGTCTTTGGGGTCTGCAATCCAGAGATGCTTAACAACTGCTTTTTGGAGTTTTTTTTCCCCTCATGTATCATGAATGTATAATTCTCCTCCGGCCACAGCAAACTAAAATTTCAAGCAACCCAACTCACTATTGCAAGCCGTTCTCCAAATTAATGAAAAACAAACTATTTTTGGTTGCATGTGGACATTTTTCATTGGAAAAGTCCATTTTGTTCAAGGTGACGAGAGAGGCAATTTGAAATAACTACAGACTTGCCAGTGAGCATGTGTGGGAGCAGAGTGAGCTGGCTGTGATGCGGCAGGCTGTCCCCAAGCCCTGTGTCCACTGCTTGGAGAAGGAGCCTGGTCAGGGGTGGCCATGCTGAGGGAGAGTTAGGACCAGTCCCACCACTTTAAAGTTTAAAGTTTAAAGTTAAACACTTTAAAGTGTTTTAACTTTACAAGTGGTGCATCTTCTTGCTGGAAGACAGGACTTAAGCATTTAAGAAACAACTCTGAATGGCTCCCAATGAATGTAAACCTCTTCACTTGAGTCAGAATAAACTGAAATGGTCCCTTTTATTATTAGCTGTTGAAGAGGAGTTGAGGCCATTAATTTTTAATGAAGTCAGTGCCCATGAGCAGCTCACGGCTGTTGCATGTGCCAGGCTTGTCTGGCAGAGGTACAAATCCTACCTTGCCAAGGAAGTCCAGGGAGATTCTGACAATTTATAGATGAAAGCAACTTAATGGGACATTAATTTAAGCCATCAGGACAGAATTGGGAAGGTGGCTTTCAGGAGCAAAGGGGTTAATGCAGAGCCACCTGACATCCCAGCCTTGGTGCCATAGGATTCATCCATTGGAGCTGGTGGGATTGCAGCATGGGGACGTGAGATCCACAGCTTAGAGATGTTTTATTCTGTGGGATCAGCACAGCCAGAGCTCCTGCAAATGGTTCTCTGTTCACTGCTTCAGCAGCTTCTTAGTTTTAATGTTCATTTTGACCCCTTTTTCTCTGGCAATGTTGCTGCCCCTAATGCAAGCAGAGCCAAGACACCCTGGCACAACACTCACCCCCTTCCCTTGCCTGTTTAGTTTTTTGGGATGCACTTTCATCCTCAGAAGATCCTGGAATGAAAAATCAATTAAGGTCCTGATCTAAAGGTCTCTGAAATCAAAGGGAGGTTTGGGTTGATTTGGGCTTTTGTGGTTTTGAGGTTTTTTTTCTGCCTTTGACTTCTACTCCTCCAGATTCTCAGCAATTTCCATCAGGTGGGAGCTGATCAGCACTGGGCAGCAGCCAGGCAGTCGAGCTCTGAGCACCTCTGCATGCAGACACCCTTTAGCAATGCTGTCTGACAGACTTGTCTGCCAATGGAAGGTCCCATTTGTCCCTTACTGATGGCTCAAGCTGAGGCCCCCACCCTTAACACCACTAAAAATTGGGGAATTAAGCATAGACCAGGATAAACCACACAACATAAATGTTCACACACAGGCATCTGCAGCAGACACCAGTGCTAAAGTCACAGCAAGCTTTCTGCTGAGCTGCAGCACATGTTGGTGAAACCACTTCCACCTTTCTCCTTTGGAAAAACCTGGGCAAACTCTGACTTTCAGGTGCTGCAGTTGCAATTTGGACCCAGTCACACAACTGGCTTATCAATCTGGTAGTGATCTCAAATATGGCTCTTGAGGAGGTTTCCTCCCCACTGGGTGCCAGCAGCTGTAGGTTTCAGCTCTCCTGCGATGACAGGGGGGACAGAAAAAGCATAGCTCTGGATTTCCTTTTTCTTCTCTCTTTTTCCGAGTCTTCCATTGAAAACTTTTCTTGTGAGGACCTCGGGGACAACCCAGGTAATGAATCCCTGAGAGGAAGAGTGATCAGTCTTTAGCTGGGCCAAACAGAGAAGCACTGACTCCTGGGACCTGGGGAGGAATTGTTCAACTGCTCCCTGCTGTGATGTGTGGAAAGCTGAGGAGCCCATTCTCCTCCAGGACATGCCATGACTGCTCACAAGCCAGTACCTACAACAAATACAACCTCGGGGGACTCCACACGTGACCTCTGCAGGAGGGTGATATTTGAAGAGCAGAGAAAAGGTTGCACACAGGCACACAGGCAGACGTTGACTGAGAGTGAGAGTGGCTGTAAGATTCAAAAAGGGAAAATCTGCTCTGATGGACACATCAAAGCCCAGAAATAGCTGGGGGAGGGTTCCCAGAGGCAGGACAAAAGGTGACTCTTGCAGCAGTGGAGTCTCTGAGTCTGTCCCATGGCCCTCAGTCTCCTCTCTGGCTGGAAAAGCTGTTGCAAAACTGTCTTTGCCTCTAAGGCTCTGGCTTCACATCATCCCAGCACATGTACAGGACTCCTTCCAATGTCTGCAAACACAAAGGCTGAAAGGAGCCAGTCTGCTCCCAACCCCTTGGGCTATTTGGGGACCAGAGGCCACAGGGTGACAGGGGGTAGAGAATAGATGGCAAAGGGGGCAGAAGGCTGCTTAGCCCAGGGGAGCCAAGCGAAACACAGGGGCATTGAAGGCATGTACCTCTTACAGTTGTGGAGTGATTTATTGAAAGCCTAAAGACGGAATTGCCAGGCGCTCTTTGTTTCCATGGTACCATAAAAAATGGATGGGAAGTGACTGGGCTGTCTTGTAGTTTGAATGTTTCATTGGCATGTCGAGGAAACCTCCAGAGGATGCCTCGAGGGCATGAGAACCAGCTGATGGAATGTGCTAGTTTGTTAATTTAATAGATACAGCGTTTTCCCTTAACACGGCGCATGCAAATCAGGGTGGTGAATCAGGTCAGCACATCTCCCCTGCGCTGGCACTCGGCTCATCTCCTGCAGGATGCCAGGGTGCCCCAGCCCCCCCTGCAGCCCTGGGCAGGATCAGCCTGCAGGAGAGGTTTTGGACTCCAAAGTGTCTAGTGGGAAATGAGAAACAGTTATTTCTGTGGTGTGAAAGCCAGCCTGAGAAATGTGGTGGTGTGCAAGGCAATACCAGCTCCGCTGTCTGGAAGGGAAGGGATCGATGTGCACATCGACAGGAGTATTAAAAAATTCAGGTTGCATGTGATTCATTGGGGATGCTATGAGTGATTCCTTCTATATGGTTAAGGAAAAGACATACCAGGTTTATTTGGGATTAGCAACTTTGCTGTGGAATTTTCAAACCAAGTTACTGAATGCCATATTCAGGACATGAATCTCCCAAAGCTCACAAGGTGCTTCAAATCCCACAGAAAGGATATCAAACTCTAATAAACTGCATACACAAATTCAGAGTAATTTCAATGAAACTGTAGTATTTTGATCCCCATTTCAAAAGGAGGTTGGTGAATCCTGACATAAATATTGTGTATGAGAGTACATCTGTGTGTGTGTGCATTCTGAAACCCAGTGCACAAATCTTGCCTCACCTGTCACTAGAGGTGAATCCTTCTGGGAAGGATTCAGCCCTGTCACAGACACAGACTCTTCCAGGGATAGACATAATCCAAAACTAATTGAATTCAGTGGAGCTCTGCACTTTTAAACCAAAGACATTTGAACTCAATGACTGACCCCATCCTTCTCCTCACTGGGGCCAGGAGAGGATCCCAGCTAAAGCTTTGCTCTAGGACACCCTGGGCATCTGGAATTGCTGTCCTGGACCAAGTATCACTTCATACTTCCTGAAGCTTATGCAGCTGTCCTGCAAAGCTGCTCTGTGACACTGGGCATGGGCTCCATATCAGCAATGTCCCTGTGTGGTGACAGGGACCCCAGTGCTGGCACTGACCTGCTTCAGTGCTCTTTGGGAAGTGACCTAATATGGATCCCAGCCTGGCACATCCCTCACCTTGCCATGGGAATGGGAATGGGAGTGCCTGCCATGCCTGGGTGGCTGGGCTGGCCCCACTCCATCTACGCCATGCAGCCAGATGGTTTCATTTTCTGCTGCCTGTTGGCTTTGTGCTCATCTTCCTCTCTGTGTCTTGTGCATTCCCAGAGCACATGGATGGGTTTCAGGCTCTTTTCCCCACACTGAAACTCTGTTGCTCCACCAGCCAGGATAAGAAATTCTTGGTGAGATATTCCCAAGAATGTCTTGGTGAGACATTCCCACCAAGCTGCAGACGTGGGATCGCCTGGTGCCTTTTCTGCTTTTGGGTATTTTTTGTTTTGGTTTGGGTTTTTTTTTTTTGGTTTTTTTTTGTTTTTTTAACTGAGTAGAGAAATTACTAATTTCTATTGAGAACCTGCTGTTATGTGGGAAGAACTCTCTTTGAACTCAAGAGTTTTGTTTTCAACCACAGAGACCTTAAGGATGCTGGAAAAGAGGTTTTGTGCTTCGAGAGGAACTCCACCAACCTTCCCCGTGTCACCCCAGCTGCTCCCAGTATGAGCCAGGAGGATAAACACACAGCGAGAACCTTTTCTAGAGAAAAGGGAAAAAAAAGAACAACTGTCACAAAAATCTGACTGAGGCTCATTCCCAAACAATTCAGTGCCAGCTGCACAGCAGGAAAGCGGATCCAAAAGGACAGTTGCAGCAGTCATGTTTGATCTCTTACACACAGGAGGCCAGAGGCTGCATCAGTGCCAAGTCCTGCATCGCTACCAATAGCTGGCAGCTGAATGGGCCCCTGCTCCTGGCAGGACAACTGATCCTAATTTAATGACTAGGTGGTGAGGAATGGGCCACGCCTCTTTCTAATCAGCCATTAGGTCCTTTTGGTGCTGCATTTACTTCATCTGGCTCCCCTCGTGTGCTTCCCCGTGGCTACATCTGTGTAATGGTGGGGGGCTGTGGGCTTCAGCTAGCAGAGCTGAGTGTCTCTGTCATTTCTGGGGCATTTCCAAGCCAGCTAAAACCAGGATGTGTAAGAGCCCAGGCTAACTGCAAGTGCACAGCCAGACCACACAACACCCACTCGGGCTTGAACCAAGTGCCTGAACCTTCTGGAATTCCTCCAAAAGTTGTTCTGCTCAGGGGTGGCATTTTAAATAGACAGTCTATGTGATAATTTGCTCGGGGACATGAGTTTTAGGTGTGTAGGGAGTGCCTACTCTGGAACAGAGGGTGGGTATAGCTGAGAAAATTTCAATTTGTCCTGATAGTTGCTTTTTCATGACATCAGGATGGATCCTACGGATTGCAAAACCTGCCTCAACCCAAGGCAAATTAGCCCAATACTTTGTTTCAGCTACTCTTCCCCTGTGTAAAGCATTTTTTGGGTCTGTTTGCATTGTGTTCTCATGCACAAGGTGGAGAGGGAAGTGAAAAATCTATCAAAGGAGATGTTACGAGAGGTTTTTCAGCAGCATGACTGTGACAAGGCTGTGCTGCAGCTCTGTAGCACAGTGTCTGTGGGATGCTTCAGTACAGCCGTGGAGACAGATGGCTGGTGCAAAGTGAAAAATCTACTTGCATCAAACAAACTATCCAGCAAGCACTCGGCAGGATCCTATGCAAAGCACGGCCAATCTGCACCTGCAAGTCCATATGTACTTGTCCCATCAAGCATTCTCAACCATGTATGTCCCTGGAGTGACAGCAAATCCACTAATGCTTTTTTTGGTTTTTTTTCTTTTCTTTTTTTTCCACCACCACTTCTACTCCAGGGGTTTTGAGAGGATGTGCAGCATTCTGTAGCTACCAATTCACAACATGTGTCCAGTTTAGCGTCCTCCCCAGCCTGTGACACTGACCTTGCTGTGTGATGGATGCCAGACAAAGGGAATTAACCATTCCTCTGTTCTTATTTAGTTTGGAAGCAGTAACCTTTCCGTGCTCCCTGATGTACCTGATATGTCAGAGCATCCCACTCTGACTTCAAAGGAATGTCACAGGAATAGGAAGCGAAGAACCAGCAGCAAAGCAATTAGTTATATGATCTGGTAGGGCAGTTCCCCTGCTCCACTTCCTAATGCCACTTAATGTGCTTCTATTAATGTTAAAACATGTGTTAAAAGAGATTGGACACTGAGAAATTACGTCCCTCCTAGAAAGGACTGGACAGCACTTTGATGTGGATTCACAGTGAAAAAGCTGAAAATCCACAGCTGTGGGTTCAGAGCAAAGTGAGGCAAAGAAACCAACTCAGGATTTAAAGCCTGCACTGGGGAACACTTTTCTCTTGCATGGATATTTCCCATGCAATTGATTTTATCTGAGTTTAAACACAAGAGAATCAAACTCTGAAAGTCCTCCTCTCACTAAACAGTGGGACACAGGCAATTTGCACTGGAAATGTAAGTAGCCTCACAACAGTGGGAGAGACCAAGTCTGGCTTCCCTTAAATACATCCTACAAAAACTGTATTTCCTCTATGGCAAGAAATAACCTGTACACTGATTTATATTGATAAATATAAACTAGTTCATGCTAAATGACCAGCTGGCCACTGTCAAAGGTTTCTGCTTGCTTCTCCCTCGTTTGCTAGTAATCCATTGCTCTCTACTAGCCTAGGATTTGTGCAGCCAACACCTGAACCTGGAACACTCTGCTGATATGGAAAATATAGAGAGGATTTATGCTGCAGGAGTCCTGTCTCTAAGCCCTTCTAATATCCCAGCCCTGACCCTGCAAAGCTGGGCCCTTGCTTTGCTTTACACCAAGTGCATGTTCCTCTTTCACCACGTGTAGGAGTATTTCAGGACAACTTTCTCTAAGAGGAGATTTCACCTGACACCTCTGCAGGTTAAAGAGGGACAAGAAAGAAGACAGGCACCCAGCTCAGCTGTCTTGCTCCTATCCCATTGATCTGATGTTGCAGAGAGCCAAGTAAAGAGAGACAAGAGCATCAAGAGCACAGGAATGCCGAGGAGTATGGCTGGTCATGGAAATCCAGACCTCACTCTTGATTTTTGGGAATTGTTTTGATATTGGAGCACATGCCTCTGGGGAAATATTGGTGCCCCCTGATAGGTGAGGGAGAAAGAGTGATGGATTTGTTGTGAACAGCAGGTTCACTCTTGTGAGTCTGCACCTGCCCCAAAGGAGGGTGTTCTGCTCCTGGTGACGAGTGAGACCTGCTGACACCAGCCACATCCAGGGAGCTTTAGCCCACAAAGTCTGAACCCACATCTGCATTAACAGCATAAAAAACCTGGAAATATGCTTGAACTGTCCACTGCTCTCTGTTATTTACTGCTCTGGTGTTCAAAGGCTCCACAGACTTAAATCAGACATGGAAAAATAATAATCTGCTGAACTACAGCACAGGGTGATTGTAACCAGCCCAATAAACCACATCCATGCTACCCATGGGCAGAGGGGAGCATGCTGATCCCCTCTACATGAGCTCTCTGATTTCTGTGCTACAGAACTGCCTAAAGCCTGTGTTTGGAGAAACAAGGAGAAAAGGATTATCACCCTCCCTCCTTCAGCTTTTCAGGCTGGGAGTGCTCCGGGGCAGGACCTGCTTGGTGGTTTGTACATCAGCTCAAAGGGCGCTGCGGCTTTGCTGCTCCTTGCAAGGGCAGCACTGTGACTGCCGGGTTAGCATAGGCTGGTTTATGTTTTTCTTTGTCCTTTCCATGGCCTGATTTCAACATCGAACAAGGATCAACCCCTGTAGTGAGCACGGGGATGTTTTCCTACCATTGCCCCGGGTGATGGGCAGATCCTGCAGCCAGCACCGCAGGTCGTGGTGGTCAAGGGGATGCCCAGCATCGTGCCAGGAGTGGGGTTGGCCCCAGCGTGGGGCCAGCCTGACCCAACTCACCTCCCTGCTGCAGCCAGGAAGGTGTCGCTGGTGCTGAGACGAGGCAAAGCCAGCGGGGAAGAGGAGGGGATGGAGGGAAAACACACCAGCATCCCTGCAAATGAGGGCAGGCAGGAGCAGCGCCTGCTTGGAGGCAGGAAAAAGAAAGGGAAGATGAAGCAAGGGCAGAAACAGAAGGTTTCTTCCAGGAACAAAACCTGTAAATGTGAAAGGTGTGTTTCCCCCAAAGCCATTATTTTCTGCCAGCATGTGGGAAGCACAAGCTCTCTCCTTCTTGTGCAGGTGTTTAGTGAGTCCTACGGCTCACACAACAGATTTAGGCTTGTGGCTCTTCGAGCTCCTCTCCTGTTTCTCCCTAAAGTGCCCTCCATGCTCAGCTTTTCATTCTTTACGTCTCCAGCTCTAATTAGCTTTTCTCTCCTGCTGCTTCTGATGAATTGCTTGGTTTTATGCCTTTTTTTTTTTGCTTTTTTTTTTCATATCTTTGGGGCCCTGCTGCTTCTTGGGGAACTAGGCTAGAGAGTTATATTTCTTATCCCTCTCAGTCATTATGAAAGAGAATCCTCTCAGATGAGGACATTCATTAAACTGATTTGGGATGCCTGGTCTATCTTCACTCTCTGTGTTTGCATTAGTGTGGGTAAAATAATTAAAATGCACAGGAAGTGTAGGCTGGAATAATCAGAAAGCCTGGCCCTAACCTGAGGAAATCTGGGGGCAGGGTGCCCGTTTACTTTTTAATAGGTGCCTCTACTTTAATTGCAAAACATATTTGAGTGAATTCTTCTCTTTATTCCTATATCTTTGGATGTCAGGGTGTGTGGAAGACAAAGGAGATGAGACCCTGGACTCAGAACTGTGTCCCCCCCAAACACTGAGGTCACTGTAGGACCTTTACATTTAATAAAACCTTAATGTAGATACAGTGGAGAAGGGAAGAATCCTTGTTTGCCCTATGAATTTGGATTTCTTAAAGTTCCCAGACTCTGACGACTCTTCACAACCAGACAAACTCAAAAATTATTTCTAACATAAAAGCAGAGATAAAACCTATTTAGAGAAAACAGGAGTTTAAGGGAGAAAAATATGGAAAACATTAAACACAAGGAGATGACAGTGACAGGAGTGGCTTTTTATTCTGCTGATGGAGTGGACAAGCAATCCCTGAGATACACCCTGCAGTGGATGAGCACAAGAATAGGGTGGCTTCAGTGGGCATAGATCTGGGAGCCACAAAACCTCACCTTTGCCACAGTACCTCTGTGTCTGGATCAGCCACCTCCTCTATATATTGCTCATACCAGTCTGGCAACACTTGTTTTTTTGTGTTTTTTTTTTTTTCTTCTTCTTTATCCATTAGTTTTGAAGAGCTTTGGGGTAGGGATGGCTTTTGGGGCACAGAGCACCTGATGCTCCCCAGCCCCATGTGAGGATTGAATAGTGCTGGTGCCACTGGTGCTGGCCATGGGAAAACCTGGCTTGATCAGATGCCACTGAAGGCTCTTCTTTTCTGTGGAAGTGAAATGGCCACAGCTTGCACAAGCCAAAGGGAGGCTCACTGAGCCCAGGGAAAGCAGAGCACAATTACCCTGGCCTGGCTCCATGCTGATGTGCCTGATTGGCTCTGTCCATGGGTAGCAGCTCTGTGGGCATGGGTTCAGCAGGACAATCAGGTCCACTTCAAGCCTTTGCACTTAAATGGGCTGCCCTGGGCTGAGTTACACTGGGACACCAAGCCAGGGCAATCACAGAGACTATTTAGGGTCACAACTGACTGGAGACCAACCATAAAAAGGACTGTACTGGCTAGGACCTCAGCAGCTCCTGCAGCCTCCATCTGCTGTGGTCTCTGGAGGGGTTTTGCACCAGGCAAGCACTGCTGGTTCCCTCCCTGTGCAGGACCTTGCACCAGGTTCCAGATGGGCACAGAGAGAACAATCTCACAGCAGGGAAGAGGCACATACAGGCACCAAGAAGGGTGGTGTGGCACAAGTCAGCAAGAACAAGTCTCATGCCACGTGTGACCCAGTGCACTTTGTGCCAGCCCTCTGGCTGGGTGGCTCTTGATGGGGACATCAAATGTCCCTGCATGCATGACTTCCACAGGTACCTCAAATAACAGCAATGGATTTTGAGAGTGAGATTCAGCTGTGTTTAGGAAAATATTTTCATCTCAGGCTCCTGTCCTTGCTCTTGGGTAGACACTTGGCCAGTGATGTCCAGGGTTCAACTCATCCCAAAGGAGGTGAGGCAAATGGATAACACACTGTAAATGCTTCCCACCTTGCACTGCCTCTCAGGGGAGCAGGAATGGCTGGCTCAGGTGGAGACATCCAAGCTGCAGGAGTCTAAATTTAAGCTGCCTCACATGACTGGGAACCTGCTGGGCTCCAGGATGGCCAGGTTGGGGGTGCAGAACACCAGGTTTGGGATACCTCAGTGTCAGGAGCACATCAGCAGGCAGGCAGGCAGAGGGATTTTTTTTGAAAACAGTGCAAGATGCACAAATAGTCCTGTTCCATGAGAGAGAAAACCCATGAGAGTGGGTGTGTGTCCATGTGGCTGTGAAGGAGACAGAGATACCCAGGGACAGGGAGAGGGACAGAGATAAGCAGGAGATGATTTAGGACCATTCCCAAGGTATGTCCTGTACTTGCCTCCTCTCCAAGGTCTTGGCACCAACTCTTTTCTCTGCAGAGAAGCCAGAGGTACGTTCCTCCAGAGTGATACTCTATCAAACAGGAAAGCCATTTACTTTCTGCTGGCTCTGCAGATTTTCAGTGCCTGCAACTGCAGACCTAAAAGTTTATCTTACCAGAGGAATTTATATGGGGCTCTGAGATGGGCTGGTGTTATATGGCTCTAAGTAGTTACATGAAGCCTCTGTGGGCTAATAAAACAGTATTAATTGTATTGCTAAGGTTGCATTTTAAACATTTAATTATGGATGGCTTGATAGCATCGTGAAAGCCAGCATCTTGACATGACCTAACCATTATCTATGGAAATGGCTAAAATGCCTTTTTGCAATGTACTCTGGTTGATTTAACTCTTTGAGGTGACACTTAACACTAAATTATTTCCTCTGGCAGATGGAGAGCAGGGAGGGCTTCTCCTCCTCCTTCCCCTTCTTCACCATCCCTATTCTCTTCCTGTGCTGTTTCTGAACTGCTTTTAACCTCCTCAGCTTACTTTAGCCTGGAAGTGGCAAATGGGGGTGGGGAGAAGCACAAACCCAGATCTCACAGCATTCCCTACTTTGTCCCGTGCATCTCTCAGGGTGCACAGGAGAGGACCCTGGGAACAGTGGCAGCAGGAGGTGTGGGATTGCAGAGGAAAGCTCAGAGGAAGCCCTGGCACAGTGGGAGTGGGCCCTGGAGGGGTCCCTGCCCAACACTGCCCCCAGAGTGAATGAACGAGCCCCTGTTAATCTAATTAAAAGGGTCAGCCTTAAAGGCCAATTACAACACAGCCAGTGTCAACAACAATTCTTCCCTCGCTGGCTGGTTTAGGGGCAGAGCTGCAGCAGAGCCTTTCATGGCTGGGAAAGGCGTCTGCTGATGGAAGAAAAACAGGCAAACAAACATGTAATGGGTTTGCTTTTATTTATCATTGCTATTTATTTTAAGAGATTGATGGGCTCATCACTGGAGGTGACCAGCTGAGGAGCAGACACACATCCCCAAGGCATCAGGAGAGTCCCAGCTCTAGTGCCCAGCTCCCTGTTCCCGATATCCCGGTGGTTTTCCCTGCAGGTGAGGGGCGGTGTCTGCGGTGGGAGCCGGGCTGGGGGCACATTCCCAAGGCAGCAGCGAGGTCCTGGCTGGAACCCCCGGCTGTGTGAGGCACAGCTGGTCGGTGGGGACCCCGCCGTGCCCGGCATCCCACGGCTGGCGTGTCACACTCGGCAGCTCCGTGTTTGTGAAGCTGCGGCTGTGACACGTCCCCGCTGACCCCGGCACAGCAGCCGGCACGCTGCTCCCACCGCTCCCACTCCTGAGCTGCTCAGAGACCCAGCTGCAGCTCCCAAAACACCAAGGAGGGTTTTAGGAGAAGCACTTGGCCCGCCCCAGGGTTGAGGCAACACAGGCTGAGGGAGATATTAAACATTAAAAGGAGAATTACATCTCCTGCCACCATCCCTGTGGTCTCTGTGCAATGCTGCCCTGGGTGCAGCGGGGTCTCTGCTGGGATGGAGACCCCCATGCCTGCTTGGATTTGTGCCACAAGCCATGGGACCTCCTGCCCCATTTCATCTTCATTCAGGAAAACATCCATGAACCGGCAGACATGGAAATGAAATGCAAATCTCTGCTGCCCACGGCTCACAAAACACACCTGTGCGCTGTTGCAGCATGAAAACCCCAGTCGTGGCCTCTAGGAATCAGACAAAATAGGTAAAGGGCAAAAACTCACACTCTGGTGACCTTGAATTTTTATACTAATAAAGCTACTTGATGGCTTTTTTAACAAAAGGGAAAAAAAAATTCCTTGCATAGGTTGCTGTCCCCTGACAACATTTTGACATCAGAGACCCATCATGCCTCTTGTATTATGGAGTGCTCATTTATCTTGGAAGCCTGTAGCAGCTGCTCATGTTACAAGTGGGAATTTCTTCCCTTTGTTTTCCTCGATGTTGCTCTCCTGAACTTCAGTTCAAGGGTTGATTTAAGTGGATCTGTGTTACAGACTGATGAGATATTTCCAGTGAGTGAAATGACTAAACGTAGCTTGTTTAATGTCTTTGGTGGTTAAAGCTCACTACTCATTTCTGGGTACTTCAATGAGCTTTGCTTTGTAGAGTTCATAATCTGAGAGCTGGGTTTATGTGGTACAAAGTGTACCCAAAGGAGGTAATACTGTTGCAAAATATATATGAGAATCTCATCACCTTCCCCACAGCTCCCAAAGACCCCTGTTGCAAAGCAGCTGCCCTGGGAACCCAAACTGTTACACAAATCAGCCCAGAAAAGAAAAGACCTGAACAGGAGCCCAAATACCCAACAAAGCCAATAATAACTGGAATATGAAGAGGAAATAAGGAAACTCTGCCACAAAATCCCAGAGGATGATTTATGGAAAGTGTTTGGTGATAATGTTTACATTTGACTTACAAGCTTGAGAGCTGAGATTTCTCTTCTTGGAGCACAGAGGAGCCGTCGAGATGCTGCCAGGTGGGACAGGAGGAGATGAATGCATGTACAGGAGTTTTCCCCTATCCCTGTCAGTGTTCATGACCAGGCTGGATGGGGCATTGAGCATCCTGATCTAGTGGAAGGTGTCCTTGCCCATGGCAGGGGGTTGGAGTTTTAGGGTCCCTTCCAACCCAGACCATTTTCTATTCTATGAAAGATCAGCTGTGTCCTTAAAGGCAGCTCTTTCACAACTCACAAAACAGTTTGTTGAGCTCAGAACTGTTGTCCTTACTAATGAAAAACCACCAAAACCTTCATTCAGCCTGAAATCCTCTGTTGGGTGTCTAGGACTGGCAGCCTCATGGTGCACAGCTCCAGAGCTGTGGCTGTTGGGGGTTTGGTTGGGAGGTCTGATTGGACACAGGGGGGATGCATTGTCCAGGATGATGCTCCTGAGGGGACAGAGCTGGTGGCAGCAGTGCTGCATGAGCTGGTGCATCATGTGGGTTATGTAGACGCTGCCTGGCTGGGCTGGGATGAGCCAGCTGGCCCTTCTGTCAGGCAAGTGGTGCGTGGCTGAAGCCTGGTCCATGCCCAGGCTCTGCTGGTCTGTGCAGTCTGGATACACAGAATTCAGCCAGCTGGCTCTGGGATCACCACCGTGGGCTGAAGGTGTATTTCTCTGCTCCTAAAAGGCAGAGAAATACAAACCAAAGAGGATGAATCCCTCCCTGACCTGCACGTTGTTTGGGATCAAGGGTCAATTTCTCCAGAGGTAGTGGGAGCTTCCTGCCCTGCTCCTGCTGCTGCATCCCAAAGAGATGAAAGGCAAATCTCTGGCAAAAATTATGGCAGAACATGGCCTGAGCTTTTGCAGGAAGTTTTGGAGCCTGTTCCTTGCTGAGAGGGGGTTGCTGCAATCCTACGTGAACCGTAACACCAAGGCAGCGTCTGCACAAAGCTCTGGGAAGTGAAACCAGCACTCCCCACCCAGCTCTTTTCCCCAGTTCCCAGGCTGACTGAGACAGCTTGGCTCATCTTTACAGCTGCAGCCTCCCTCTGTTCCCAAGGTCTGCTCTCCCTCCTGGCTTCTCCTTTGTTCTTCAGACCACCAGGACAGAGACACATGCAAAGCCAGCCCTGCCCTGGCTCTGCAGCGGTGGTCTCCATCTCCCTTCAGCACAGACTTAGGAATTTATAAGCAATCATAATTTCCTGCTGCCACTTGCCTTCACTGCACAGGCCTTCTGTGATTTGCTTGGAACCCCAGCAGATATCCATCAAGGACATGTCCTTTCCAGCTGGCATTTAATGGGTGCCTCTGATGGTGGCTGGTGGTCCATTAATCTGCTCACCCCCAGCAGAGTCTCAAAGAGAGGATTTGCTTCTTGGCCTTTTAGCAACAGTGACTTCATGCCTTTTTGTGACCCTCAGTACCTCCTCTTCAAGTGGTGGCTTGAAATACCTTTATGGAGGGCTGGTATTGATGAGCATCTCTGTGTCTCCATGTGTTGTGTCTTAGTCCACCACAGCAGTGACAAGGGGACACCAGTCCCATCTAAGGGTGACCATTGAAAGATTTAGGACTTGGGTTTGGAGCAGCTTCTGAGGGTTCAGATGCTTCTCTGAAGCTAAGCCAAACCCCTTTGGCCTGGAAAAAGAGCTGGGAAATAAAATGAGATTAAGCTGTCAAGGGAGATTTATGGTTCATCCTTGTTCCAGATGGGTCAAAAATACCACAAGTGCAGCTTCTTCGAGAGAGCATCAGTGCCTCTGGTCTCAGACAGAGCCAGGGAGGGGAGGACAGGTGGGCCTTCCTTTCAAGTCAGCGGTTAATTATTGTTTTGGGAAGTTCAGCTTGTTCTCCTGGCCCATCTGTAGCTGGGGACTTCTGCATCTTGATCAAAGTGGGAATGGGACTCACCCTGACCCCGATGATGAAGGTGACACTTTGGGAAGGCAGCAGATCTTAGGGACACTGCCATGGTGCTAGAGCTTGTCCTGGTTCAAGAGCTCCTTACAAACACCAGATTTTGCTTCCAGCCTCCAAGCAGCTTCTTCACTGCTCTGTCTGTTGAGCTCCCAGCTTAGATAGCAGCGATACAACCTGCAGATCACCCTCTGCTGCTGCTGGCAACTTCCACCCTCTTTCTGTTCCTGCTTAAAAATATGGGTTAGTGAGGACCTGATGTTTTAAAAGGGTTTAAGCCAAGCCCCAGCTGCTTCAGAACATGAATTAGGGGCCCGTTGCGTGAGCAGCAGAGCTACCAGGGAGATGAAAGCAGCCAGTGACAGGGGGCTGGGTAAAGTCACCTCAGCTGGCCCAGCTGGCACTAGAAAAGGGCACAGATCCATGCCCTGAGCCTTCTCAGGCCACACCATGGGGCACCTTTCAGGATGTTTGCATCAAGCCACAATCTCTGTCACTGTGAATCAAATCAGACTCTGGGAATTGTGGAAAAGTGGAGAACAGAGCAGAAAATGTCACTGTGCTGCTACAAATGTCTCTGGCGCATCCACATTGACTCAGTGGATGATTCAGGTTCTAAGGGAGCTTAGGATGTTGTTGTCTGTAGTTTGTGACATTTTGGTCCCACAGCACTCAGAGGAAAGAAGATGTTTGGAAAACATCCGTGCGAACTAACATGAGTGACTGAAGGCCTGGGAGGAGAGATGCTCTGGTTTGGAAAATAAATGGTCAAACAGAGATACAAGCAAAGTCCAGAGAATGCCTGAGGGATGACTGTCGGCTCATTGTCTTGTATAATAGAGGGATTAGGAGCAATGGACAAAACAAGAAGCTGTCAGGTTCAGAAGCTGCATCCTCCTGCTGCCCCACTCTGGGGTGTGGGTACAGCTGTGCCCCCAGAGGCATGATACAACCAGCTGTGAAACTCATGGGATGGCACCAAGGTGACCTTCCAGCTGACTTCAGCTGAAGAGGATGGCATGGCTTCAGCAGGGCTTTCACACACAGTTCATTTTTTTATCCCTATGTTGAAATCTTTTGGATACTGTTATATATTTCTACCAGTGAAACCACTAATTCATTACAAAATAAGCTAATAACCAGTGAAATTAGCAAATGGATATCAGTTACCATCAGAGCACATGGGTATACCTTGAAAATTCAGCCACATCTCTTCTCAGTGGTCCCAGAACCCCAGTCCTCATCACTTTCCCTTTTTTTCATAAATTCATATTGCCCTGAGAAGAATTGACACTGAAAACTACTTTTCTGCCTCTGTCAGTCTTGTAGGGTGAATTTTCTGGTGTCCAATGGAGTGTAAACTCCTAAAGCAGCTTCTCTTGGTGGGTGGTGTTGGATTCTCTACCTGCTAGTAAGAGCTGAGCTCAATATTGTCACGTTTATCCAGGTTTTTATTCTTAGGACAGATGGAGGTCAGATGGGCTCAAACATTTTTCTTAATAGCTACACTATGGGGGAGCTTGAGGGATTGGAGCCCACACATCCCTCCTGGGGCAGGGCAAGGTCACTCCAGTGTCATCCCAGTTTTGGTGGCTGGGACACGAATTGTAGAATCACAGAATCATCAAATGGTTTGGGTTGGAAGGGACCTTAAAGGTCATCCAGTTTCAAACCCCTGCCACAGGATCTTCCACCGGACCAGGTTGCTCACGGCCACATCCAACCTGGCCTTGAAGATTTGCAAGGATGGGACTTCCATAACCTCTACAAAGTTTTTTATTAAGTTTTTTTACAAAGTTATGTAAATTCTGTATCACAATGGGTTTGTACAGGCTCTTCTTTCAGCCTTCAGCAGGGAGACCCAGATATATGAAGCAAAAATGTTCTTTCTTAACCATTCTGGATTCTGTGCATGTTTTGCCCAACCCCATTTATTTTGATTTTCTAATTTTGTTCCTTTCATTTTCTTTCTCTTTCCTTTTTAAAAATTATTTTTTATTACTTACTAAAGTAAAGTAGTCAAACATCTAATAAATTCCTTTGTTTTCCTTGTAAGAAGCATCCTTGAAACTCTAACCACCCTGATCCTTACTGCTTTCAAAGAAATATTTTTAATTCTTCAGCGTGGCGCAGCTTTACACTTCACAATATATTTTGAGTCCTTGTTTCTCAATGGGATTTTCTCCAAGCAGTGCAAAAAATCAAGAGCACTTCTTTTGTCTCCGAACAGCATTTTTAAAATTCTCAGTTCATGGAAAATCTCCCAACTTTTGTCTTACACAGCACAAAGAAAAGAAGCATTTGCAGGTTTTTGCTGCCGGCCGGCAGAGCCGGGTGTGTGAGCAGCTGCAGCCAGTGAGAGCCTCTCCAGCAGCTGTGAGCAGGAGCTCCAAGTCAGCTCTGGCCACATCTGCCACCACACACTTGTGGTTTTTGCTGCTTAAAGGGAGTTTTGATATCCTTGTGTCCTGCAGTTTGTCCTCATCTGGGTGCAGCAGCTCCTGTGGCCAGGCCAGGCCTTTTGCAGGTGCCTGATCTCACCTGAGCCTCCTCCCCCGGGGCCGAGGGGATTCTGTGACCCCAGAAATGTCCCTCGGGCCAGAGGGGCTGTTCATGGCAGATGGTTCCGTGCACCTGGGGCCCTCCATGTGCCATGAAGGGCTGCAGCCCAGCAGGACAGAGATGGAAAGCACAGCTGTGGAGGGGCAGCATTGCTGTATCTGAACAGCTGGAAGCATCCACGGCCCTTTGCTCTTTCCTTCCCTCCCTCTTTCAATTAATTTGCTTCCTTTTTCGCCCTTTCTTTCCCTTTCTCTCTTGGTTTCCTTCTTTTGGTTTTGCTTTTAAATTTATTTTCTCTTTTTCTCATTTTCTTTTAATTTCTTTCTCTTCTTATCTTCCTTTCCCTTTCTATTTTCCTTTGTTTTTCCCTTTCTGATTATTTTTTCTTTCCACTTTATCTTTCTATTATTTTCTTTTTTCTTTATCTTTTTTTTAGTTTTACTTTTCTCTTTCTTTCTTTCTTTCTTTCTTTCTTTCTCTTTCTTTCTTTCTTTCTTTCTTTCTTTCTTTCTTTCTTTCTTTCT
>JBBMKD010000102.1:5015298-5126414 GCA_037834095.1 Argya squamiceps
TGGAAGGCACTGGGAGCCATCTTGTGAACAGGGCCTAACTTAACCAAACTGAAAGAAACAAACACATAACCCCAACATCGGGACAGCAGACAGGAATGGTGTGTGAACAATTTAGTGAAGAGTTTTGCTTGAGTTGGCAGGAGGTGAGTGTCTTAGCTTAAGCAAACACAGAGGACCTTGAAGCCACAGCTATTTTATCATCTGGGAGCAATACAGCTGCAACCTCAGGCCAGCAGCTGTGCTCTTGTGAGTTTTGGACCCCAAAGAAAACGGGAGATAAAAGTTGCCTTTGATCTGACTGGACTGGGTTTTTATTGCAAAGTCCCTCCATTTATGATTTACTGCAGTTTTTGGTTGGATGAGGATGGGAATTGGGGGAAAAGGACCAACACAGCTTGTGGGAGGGACAGCTCATTTGGAAATCTGTGTCTGAGAGCCTGTAGGACTGTCTGCTGGGGTAGACAGGGAACAGAGGCTGTTACTCTCCCCCTGACCCCTCCTTCACTAGATATAGCCATGTCTGAAATTGCTCAGTATCAGGGACCAGTCCAGAAGCCCTTCCTTATCTCCTGACTAATCATGCCTGGATGAGGCCAAACTGAAGCTTGCTTCATCTCACAAAGGACTAAACAAACATTCTGGGTCCCAGTGATGCAACTCCAAGTTGATTTTTCCAGTTACTCAACTTCTCTCTCCCTACGTATAATGTGCTGAACTTTGAAATAAATGCCTCTCTCAGCAATTTCAGCAATTTATGTCAAGAAAATCTGGATGCATCAAAGTGAGACATAATATTTTCTGACACAGCACAGGAATAAAGCTGCAGCAGTACATGTAGCTCCCGAGCCTGCATCTCAGCTCTGCCACTGACAAGGTCTATGGCCAAGGGCAAGGTAGTTGAACTGCTTGTTCCTCGGTTTCCCTGCTGCTGAAAAAGGGATTGTGGCATTTATCCCAAGCAAAGGAAGTGGGATGAGTTCATACACTATACCTGTAACACAGTGGGGGGAAGCTGTCTGTGAAGGAAAGGAAACGTGGACTCTGCTGTCTCAGCAGAGAGGATGTTTTATCCTCAATTTGTGCTAAAAAATACAGCATGTGAAGAGGTGCTGCTGATTACTCCTCAGAACCAGCAACATACATAGCTTTCAAAGAGTCTTTTCCATATGCTAGTCCTGGTCTCTTGGCTGCTTCCCAGCATGGGTCACAACCTCCTGTCTCTTACAACTGCACTGATGCTCCTTTCCAATACAGGCTCCCCCTTCCCCACCCAAAATTCCTGTACAGAGTTGCAAAGATCTTGAAGGGCTCAACCCCCAGAGAGATGGAGCACTCTGGCAGGAGCTGAGGGCATTCAGGTACTTGTAAAAGCAAGTCCCAGCTTGAGGAATCAGACACAAAACTCCTACTTTTATGCCAACAGCCTCGCTAATAAAAGACAGCTCTTGCTTGAAACTCCTTGATGAGAATCTCAGGACCCTACAGGGTCCAAAATCCAGACCATCCTTGTGAGCTGTCTGAAAAAGAGGGAACTGCAGGAACTTAACATTGCTTGGAAGTGCCTTTTTTTCACCCCGCGAAGGCTGGGGTTGATGAACTGTTATCTGTTAGGCTTGTGTAACCTGATATTGATTTGGTTTATAGAAGGACACAAAAATACCCAGCTCTGGCCATGGAATTCCCAATGGCAAAGTGTGGGTTTGTCTCACTGCTGTGAATAGGAGCCCTCAAGAAAGAAAAGTTCAGCCTGAGACACCCCAGCTGGACAATTGAGCCCTAATGAAGTCCTGCAGCAGGAATTAATTCTCTCTGCACTTTTCCACAACATTTATTAAGCCTTTTTTAAGACAGCTTGCCTTTTCACCCTTTTATCTTCACAACAACCTGACAGCACAGGGTTGAGCTATTTCTTTCCTGATGTATAGACAGGAAGACTGAAATGTAGAAAACCTCAATAAATGCCTCCACTGCATCCTCACAGGTGGTCTGTGGCAGAGAAACCCTCACACAACCTTCACCAAGCCTTGGTGACTGTTCAGTGGAGCAAAATATTGTACTGGAAGGCAAAACAGAGCAACTTTTGGTTTCTCATTTTCTCTGTCACTCTGTTTGTGTGACATTCCATGTAGATGAGGCCTCTTTTAGTCTCAAGGCAAGGTTCTTGTG
Organism: Argya squamiceps; assembly: GCA_037834095.1. NCBI lineage: Eukaryota > Metazoa > Chordata > Aves > Passeriformes > Leiothrichidae > Argya > Argya squamiceps. Next base: position 5,017,465 of record JBBMKD010000102.1, read on the forward strand.
GCGTCCTCCAGCTTGGGCTGTTTTGCTCTCTCCTTTATTTTCAGAGCCACGAGGAAAATGCTCCCATGGAGTTTTGCTTTCTGGGTCCAGCTAAGCCAAGCCCTCTCTCCCAGGCAGTGCCAGGAGAGTGGCACTTGTGCCTTTGGCTCCTGAAGCTCAGCTGCAGAGGAGGAACTGATGGGAGCTGAAGTGACCTCAGCCAACCTCAGCACATCCACAGCCCGATCCAGCATCTGCAGAGCACGGCCACCCTCCCTCCCAGCCCAGATACCTCCATCCCTGCCTGCTCTGAAAGGCTCTGTCTCCTCTGCCTGCTCCTGTAACCATCAAAAGGCAATTTTGAGCCTTTTTCCTAACTCACAGAAACATGCCTTTCACATTTTCCCTGAGCACAAAGGCAATATTTAACGTGAAACATTTAGTGAGGGGTGCAATGGAAGAGGAGGGTTTGGGCAGGCTTGCTCCTTCCCTCTGCTTTTCCTGGGTATTCTCAGGTTTTGACTGGATTTTGTCCATCTCTGGGCCAAAGGTTCCCCTCTCTCCCCTAGTGAATTCATCCTAAGTAAATGCATATATATGTGTGTTAAGATTTAGGTTGTGTAGCTCTATGTGTGGCATGCAGGCTCTTGCTACCAATACCAGTTATCAGAGTATTGACAAATATTCTTTATATATACATATATGTATGAAGTGTATCTATATATAAATTATAACCACACCTGAGCTGTTGTGACACACCACCTCAAATTGAGGTGGACAAGCACCAAAACCCAGGGATGGGGATGACAAGGCCAGTGACCAGCATGTAGATCTCAGTTTCCCTTGAATAAAAGAGGGATGGAGGGATTCCTTGGGCTGGTGGTTTTTCCACCTTCTGACATGGCAATAACCTGACAGGGGTATTACCTGGGCTGTAGTCAGCAGGAGACTTGGGGAAAAACACCACCAAACAACATCTCCCCTTCCCAAAAATACTTTAAAAATGAATGATGGAGCCAGCCACAAATGAAAATCACACTGAGGCTTGCTGTTGGATGCCAGGAATAATAGACTTTAGTTTCAAGGTCTGCCAATGAGTCATTTCATGGCTACCATCATCCCAAAATGCCTTTGAGCCCTAAGGTTAAAGTGACTTGTCCACCAGGAATAATCAAAGGAAATTTGAGAGGATTTCTTTTTCCTGAGAGCTTTCTGTGGGTATTCCCCTGGATGCAGCTGATGGGTCTGCTTTCCTTGGGGGGGATGCCTTCCTACCCCAAATTAGGGCTCAAATTGCAGCTGCAGCATGGAGACAGCCCTGTGTGCTCTCAGGGGCCCAGCCCAGGCTGCTCATGGAGAGCCCTGGCTCAGGTGACATCCCAACCTGGCCTCAGCCAAAAGCTGGTGGCTGTCAGAGTCTCTGGGGTCAAGTAAAGCAGGGCTGTAGCCTGCTATTGTCACTTCTGTCTTGGTGTCAGAGCATCCAGCATCCCCTCCATGCTCCCCATCAGAGGGAACCAGTGCCAGAAGGAACAGTGAGTCACCAAGAGATGGTTAAAATGCAAGGAAAGGAAGGATGGGATTTGGGATTTGGCACATATGTGGGTTTGGGTAACTCCTTTCTTCTTCACCCAGCAGGAAAAGAGTCCCTGTCTCCATCCCTCAGCCCACAGAAACATTACCTGGCCTCATGACCTGCTGCAACCCAACTAAGAACACACATCCAAGCACTGTGTAATGTAAATGGTTTCAGGCAGACATGGGCTGCTGCAGCTCTCCTGGCTGCTGTTCAGAGCTGATGAGGGACCAGGAACATGTCCAGGGGGTGTGCAAAGTGCTGCTCAAACCCAGCAGGAGATGAGCACTGCATTGCCCCTGCCTAGCAGCCTGAGACACCAGACAGGAGTCCCATGGGACACCCAGCAGTTAGTAGGGCATGATGAGGGTTTCTAGAGCAGTAGGACACCAACAGGACAAATCCTCAGCCAGTTTAGCCTTGCCAAGCTCTCCAGGCTCAAGCTGCTGAGCTGCTTCTCCTCCACCGAGCTTCAGATCTTCCACAGGATTAAATGACCTGTAAGAAACTCCTCTCTTCTTGTCCCCTTCACTAGTTTGGGCTCCCCAGATCCCTCTTTATAGATTAATCCTGATAGAGGGAGCCTTGGGAGGCAAAGTGCAGCTGTAGACCTGGAGTGACCCACAGCTGTGAGTACTTGGATAAACCCCATCTGAAACAGAAAGTTCTGCTTGTTAGCAGGGACACAGAAGAGGAATTAGTCCAGAGGTCAAGAGGAGCTGGCTGTTGTGATTTTTACCTCTTCATCTGTCAGTTTCATACTCTTGGCAGGATTTTTAATGAAGAACCTGAGTGGTTTGAATACGGAGCTGGAATGATATGATGATTTCCCACAAAATCTTCCCACTACAGCTGCAGAGAAGGGTCCTGATCCCCCACGTCAGACCTGGCTGGCCCACCACAGTGTCCTGATGTGATGTCTGGCAGTGGCAACTCCAAGCTGTCTCTGCTTTCAGAGGGAACAGACAGCCCCATTCCATGGCCAAGACGACAGAGAAGGGACCTGGAGGACAAATGAAAGGAGCTGTCTTGGCTCTCTCCTAACTCAGATGTCACATCAGCATCATGCTCTAGGGTTTGTTCAGACCTTAAACACTGAAGCTTTCTCCATTGTAAATATGAGAAGGGAAATTCTGGAGGGCAAGTGTGTGATGTGTATCTCACACACAACCTGCTTAATTGGACTCTGAATTGATAATCAAATCAGAAAAAGCCAGGTAAAGGAAATGCTTTAATTATCCTCTCTGATCCCAGACCTATCATATATTGGTGACTCACTTGGCCCTTGCACTGTCTCAGCCTGGTTTTACTTTCACCACACGGGGCCAACACTTTGGGCTCTGCTCCTCTGACCTGGCAGTGGTTCACATCCAAAGCAGCAGCCTCATGCTCTGTGGACACAGGTGGAATATAGAGCCCAGCCAAGAGATCCCAGGGCACACAAGCAAAATCCAAATGCCCTGTAGCAGTTGGAAGTGCTCAGCTGCTTTGGGCCAGAGTCCCAAGCAGAAAGCTCAGCAAGGAAAGGGAGGCATTCCAACAGCAGCATTTCAGAGAGAGCTTCCCTTTGGCTTCCTCTCTGCAGAAAGTGGATCTGGTTCACCTGAGACACCCCAGCCACATGTGTGGGCAGCTTTACAGCAGCCAGGGAGATTAAATCCAGCCCTTTATTATCCACATGAAACCTGAGTCCCTCAGTGGACACACTGCAGGGCTTGTGGCACATGGATGAGCCACCTGGAGTCCAGCCAGGTTGTGGCTGGGGTTTGCACACACAAACACATTGGCTTAAAGTCACCAAAATCTTCCCACCATCTGATTCCCACTGCTCCCTTCCCTTGACTTCAGCATTCCCAACAGGACTCCTGTGAGTCCTGCTACGAACAAACTTTATTTTAAGAGCTGTTGCCCAACCCAAAAGAGCATTGGGTTAAAGAAGTGGCATCCAATTACCCAACAATATTAATCACCTTGAGTGTGGCAGATCTTTAACAACACTGTGACTGACACTTCTGTTTAAGAAGTTGTTTGTGTGGGATTTCCCTCTGGGCGACTTCTTATTGTCAGTGCACTTGTTTTGAAACAACAAATTTGCTCCTGAGAACAGATGGTGACTGGGGGCTCTTTCAAGTCAGCTGTGAGGGGAACCTGGCCAGGGCCTTAACTGCTGGGACAGTCTTCCATCTGCAGGGTCTTTCCTTCCCCTCAGCAGCAGCTGAAGAAGACCCATGTCTGATATAAAATAAAGGTAAAATAAAGACCTGCCCTACAAAGCTCCCACTGGCCTAGTGGAAGGTGTCCTTGCCAGATGAACTTTAAGATTTGTTACAACCAAACCATCCCATGATTCTATAGTGTCAAGGGCTCTGTGTGGCTGAAGACTAAAGGGAAAACTCTGGGTGTGGAAGTGCTGGATTTGCCAGGATTCCATGGAGCATGCAAAAAGTGCCCCCCCATGCACACAAACACACTGTCCTCCTAGTCAGCACCTCAACCCAACATCAAATCACTCTCACTGGGGTTCTTATTAGCCTGGCAGAAAACTTTGTTTTGGTACAGAGCCAGCTCCTGGGTTGTGATGTCCAGATGTCAAGGTGGGGCTTTGTGATACCAAAGTTTGCAGTGTGGTCTTGTGTGCTTGAATCCTACCTGAAGAGTGACAAGCAGACCTTATTTGGGGTGTGAGAGCAGAAGGAGAGTCTCTTGCACTGGAGGAATCACAGCCCACAGCACCACCTCACACTCACAGCACTGATCACTGTCCCTTCTCCTCACCCCCCCAGTCCTCACACATGCCAGTGCCACAGCTACTCTCTCTCTGGATCCATCCCTGATCTGAGCATCCCCATAAGAAATGCAGCATCCAGATCAACAGTGATGGCTCTGGAAAGGGACAGATCCCTACAGAAGTAATTTCCAGCCTTGAGAGCAGCCTCCTGCAAAGATGTTACTTTGCCTTGTACTTGGGGACTGTGCTTACAGTTGTTTCCCTCAGTTAAGTGCTCACATTACATGGCTAAATCAAGATCTGTGGCCTGTAGTGCAGATTTTAAGTCAACCCCTAAACCTTGCCTTTAGGGGAGTGAGGACACTTCATGAGCAGGCCAGCAGCAACAAACTACACATTGCATCCATGCACAGAGACCCTTCCTCCATCAAGCTTCTCTCCCTTAGAGAAGTTTCAGCCAGGCAAAACTTCACCCCAGACAGCCCTAGGGAGGCCAGGAAGTTCTGCAAATACAATATGTTGGGATTAACAGCCATGCTCACCAATAGCAGGTAATGTGACCTGACAGGTATTGATTGGGCAGCACGGTGTCACATTTGCTCTGTATGTAGGTCACCCAGGCACAAACACTTCACATAATTGTGTCCCAGCTGAGCTCCCTGAGCACAGGGCATCCCTTCTGGGTCACTCCTCTGCCTCCCTGGCCTGCTCTCATCCCAGCCAAGACATCACCTTCAGTAGTGTCCAGCACTAATGACATTCCTTTTGATGTCTGGGGCAGGGAAATTGGCATTTTCCAAAGTGAAATCATAAGGTTGTGTGTCTGTTTTTAGCCCACCTCCACGTCTTCCCCTCCCCTCTTGCCCAAGCCCATTTTACATTTGCTCTGCTTGTAGGAAAAAATGGGAAATGAGCTGGGGATGAAGGGGAGCTGCAACAACTGATGTGAGTGTGCTTGGGTGGGACAGACCTGGACTGGGGAAGATGTGGGATGGGAAAGGTTTTAGGCCAGTAGGGTTGAGAGATGTGAATTTTAGGGTTAGAATAGTGAGAAGGGAGGATGGTGGGACAGAACACTGTGGGATGTCCCTGCCAGGATGTTCTCTGAGAGCAAGGATATGTACCTGCCCTCCATCCCTCCACCTCTCCAGCCCTCCAAACCTCCATCCCTCCAGCTCTCCACCCCTACATCCCACCACCATTGCACCTCTCCATCCTTCCATCCCTTCATCCACACACACAGAGGAATGATGCCCCAGTGGTCCACAAGGAGCAGTGAGATTTCCACCTATATTTTTAGCCTCCAGAACAGTACTAAAAACATCCCATGCTGTGGTTTCACCGTTGAGTGAAGGCTCTGCCTGTGCACCTTCCCCCACTGCCTGGGCAGATGTCAGGAATGAGCTCTGGGTTTGGCATTTCTATTAAACCACCTCGCTGTGTCATTTTTTTTCTCCTTTTTCACTCCCTTCTCTCCAACCACAACAACCTTCAAGCCAGCTTGTGAAGGAAGAGGAACTCATGTTGATATTTCTTTTTTTCTTTCTCTTGTGGTTCCTCAAATGATTAATAGAGAATGTGGGACTTGTGCACTTCTCACTTAGGAAAAACCGAAATAAGTCTACGGGGAAATTCCTTGGGTTCCATCTTGCAAAGTAAACCAGATAATCCCAGAAATTGGGCATCCTGGATCTGTCTCCTGGATAAAGAAAACTAAACATTCACCTCCATTGGAAGAGGCTGTGCTTTGTACAGCAATAGCAATAAGACAAACAACAATTTTTTCCCAGTGGTTTTTATAAGCAGCCAAAAAACAGGAAGAATTTTTCATGACAAGTTTTGCAAAGAAATGTAGTGGTTTAAGGTTTGCCTTTACAATGCCAGGGAGCAGGGGGAGATGGTGGAAAGCAGTAATTTAAAATATTTCAAACCACTCAGACATTGTTTAGCTCATATCTAACCTTCCTGAAGCACTGCAGATGCCCATGGAAAGGAGAGGAAAATCCAGCCTGGGCTGCTGTGCAGAGAAACGTGGTGTTTTACAGTCTGGTTTCCTGTTCCAGGTCCCCAGGATGTGACCTCCAGGGTTGGGAATGGGTCCTGCTGGAGCTACTGGGCTCTGGGACCATCAGAAATCATCGTTAGAGCTTGTGGTAACAAGGTCATGATCTCAATACTAGTTATTGGTGCTATGCCTGATCCAAATCTTGTGTCAAAACACAGAAACCAGAAAACCAAAAAGCCACAATTTCTCCTGATATCTCTTTGCTTTAAATGGTGCAGATGAGAGCTACACTCAGTTTTTCTTAGGGCATTTTATGGCATCATCCTTTGGTGGACTTGGCAATGCTGGGTTAAAGGTTGGACTTGATGACCTTAGAGGTCTTTCCCAGCCTTGGTGATTCTGTGTTTCTATAATCATAAGGCTGAAGAAAAGACACATTAAAGTTGTGATTTTTGGATTGCAGGCAGTGAGCAGCTCATTAGCATCCTCGTTAAACTCGCTGTTGGATGGTGATATTAATATGAGTGATTAACAACATCATGGATATTTTAACATTGGAAATTAAAAAATGAGTCATTGGTAATTTCCCAGACTGCAAGGTTGCTTCAAGTTTAGAAAACTTACATGTTCAAGCTTTTAAGATTTTTCTGCCCAAATGGGAGGCCTCAACAGCTTCTCTTAAAAAATTGAAAGAAAAATTTCCAGGATCTGGGCAATAGAGAAAAAAAACCCAAGAAAAACACCAAGAGATGACAGCCTGGGAGCCTTGAATCCTGCCATGGCAAAGATCAAAACACTGGATTCCTGTACTGCAATCTTGATTATGGGATGCTCCAGTGGTTTATTTTGCCTTGTAGAATGTTTGTTGAAGGGAGGAGAGTTTCTCATGGATGTGTCCCAGAGCTCTGTGTGTGCGTGGTGCACGTTGGAGAGGAAGCTCAGTGTTTTTACCCACTGTGTTTGGCTTGTGTAAAAACAAAGGGAAACCAGCAGCATCGTGTAAGGCTCAGGAGCAAATGGTAAAATTAAAATGCAAAGACTTGTTTTGGGATAAGGCTGTGGGGCTGTGCTGAAATCTGCTACACACGTTGCTCTAGTCTTAATTTTTTGTAATTCTGGAAGAGATCAGAGAGCAAAGCTTTAGTTCACCAAGTGTTTGCAGGTCAGGCTGTGGGGAAAAATCCCTTCCATGCTCCATTTTTCTTATGTCAAGGAGAGCAACAGCCCACACTCGGGACAGGGAGAGATTTCTCTGTTCTGACATGTAGAAGGAGCCACTCCCTTCCAATGAGTTTCTCAGCACAGAAATGGGATAGGGGTGGTGGCACAGGCAGGGTGAGCACCTGGACACGGGGCTGGTGGGATGTGTGGTGGCACTGGGGTCCCACAAGTGCCCCGGAAGGACCAGCACAGCTGATGGGAACTGCTGAGCTGCTTGCATCTGGGATGAAAATTTTGGGCTCTGAGGGGACCCTGTTTGGCATATCAGCCTCAGCAACAGACAAATAGCACTTGCAAAACATGCTGAGTGATAGGGAATAAGAAACCCTGAAGAAGGGTTTCAGAGGTGTGTGCAGCCCTGCTCAAAGCACTGCAGAGCCCACTGCCCCTTTTTCTGACCTACATCACCCCTCAGGGCTCCCAGCCTAAAAACCCAAAATGTGCAACACAATGAAAGCAGAAAATAAGGGGGGGAGAGAGGGGCATGTCCTACAACCTACCAAACAGCCTCAGTACCAAGGATGAAGGATTCTGGGATGGATGGATGGATGGATGGATGGATGGATGGATGGATGGATGGATGGATGGATGGATGGATGGGCTGGATTGAAGAGATCAGGCCTTTGAACTGATCTGGGTTCTGATACACATAATGTGTGGCCAGGTCTCCAGTTAAATTCAACTGTACCTTTTGTCATATGGCTTTGAAAAGATCCTGATCCTTCTCATTATAGATACACATCTATCTATCTATCTATCTATCTATCTATCTATCTATCTATCTATCTATCTATCTATCCATATACACACATATGTATATATACACACATTATCTATCTATTTGTCTGTCTATCTATCTATCTATCTATCTATCTATCTATCTATCTATCTACTTAAAGGCAATTGTATTTGGGAAAAAAAATTCTCTAAGGCTGTATTACCCCAGAAGTTCCACGGCAGGGCCTGATAATCAGCCATTTAGGTGTGCATTTGGAAGATCATGAGGACTGGAGCAGCCTTGGCACTACCTTCAGTGACCTCGTGGTTCTGGGCTCTGCATAAGCATCATCTGGAAGAGACCCTCACTGTCCCTCGCATAAAGGGAAATTGTACTAACCCAGTTTTTATAAAGAAAGCAAAGGAACAAGACAGGTTTTGCTGTTAATGTGCATCTCCTTGCTGCAATAGCTACCGCAAATTTTATGTTTCATAAAAACACTCTGAGGAAAGGATGTCGGCCTTATGTGACCTACCAGAGCTGGGAGCCAGGGCCAGGACTAGGACTTCAGTTCTCAGCTCCCAGTGCTGGATTCTCCTTATTAAATGACACCTCATCATTACAATAATGAGATCATCCCTGTTATTTAATTACATTCTCCTTGTTGCTGCAAATCCTCAGTGTGGCAATCCAAGCACTTGCTTTCTAAGGTTAGCAGGAGCACAGAGAAGTGTTTCCTGCCTTGCAAGTGATGTGTATCACTTGCATCTGGCCTGACATCATCTTTTTTCCTGCTGTGGCCCTGGAAAAGCTGAACTCACAAACATGCCCATGCTCTGAGCAGTGACACTGCCAGCACTCACCTCCCTGTTCAGATGTGAGTTTAATTTTGTAAACCTGTGGGATTCCTCAAAGCCCACTCACACCAGGGAGGTGAAGCATATACAGGATCGAGGCTTCTGGGGCTACAACCCATTTGATTGTTGCAAAGATGTTGCTTTTTAGGGTGCAGGAGGCTGTTCCCTGTTTCAAAGGGTTTTGGGCATGATGGAATCTTTGTCCAGCTCTCCTTGACTTTGTACAAGGGACACTCTCATCTCCACCATATTAAATCACTGCTCCTGAGAGTGAGGAGTTGTTAGCTCTGGGAAGACCTGTTGCTTCTTGTGCTAGTACTGCTGTGGTAGTCAGGGCAGCTTTTATTACACATAATTAATTCCTGATACATGGGGGTAAACTAGGGGTCAAGGGGGAGGATTTATTAGCAAAAATCTTGTGTGCAAAGATGGACTCCACCACAACTTCATGTAAGGATCAGGCACAGGGGTGACAGCAGCAGCAGCAGCACCACGGAAGCACCACACGTTAATCACCACCATTAAAAGTTGTTCCACAAAAAGAAAAGCACTGGAGGAGAAAAACCTGGGATGACTTCTTGGGTGATGGCCCCAGGCTGCTCCCAGCTCTGCCTGAAAACACTCCCAGGGATGGCTGGGGTTGCATTTTTGGCAGGCTCTGTGGCCCTGGGCGAGACTGGGGATGGCTGAGTTTCTGGGTGTGAGGAGAAGGCAGCTGTGCGAGTCACGGCTCGTGTGTGGATCCCTCCCTGCCAGCCCTGGCTACCAGGGCTACCAGCACTTCCCAGCATGACTCCTGTTTGTCTTGGCACTGTCCCCCTGGGGATGTTGGCATTCCCAGTTAGGCAGCCCATGTTCTGAGGAATGTGTGTGATTTACATGCTGAACATTGCGGCCAAGGAAGGATTTAATCCCAGCTTGGGAAGATCTACAAGTTTACGTCTTAACTGCACAAACATTCTTTTATAACCTTTTATAACTTCTTTCACTTCTCATATCTCAGAAAATTAAGTCTCGTCTCACTTTTACATTCATTTTCAAGATGTGTTTAGCTAGGTTGCCTGAGAGACAAACAAGCAAAGCTTCTTCCTCATTCCAGGTGTTTGTTTTCCATCTCTGCCATTCCTGGCTGGACAGTGGTGCTTGGAATGCCTGAGCAGATGCCCCAACTTCTCTCTCCCCCAACTTTTCACCACTTCATTACAAATTTGCTCCATGCTGTCAGGAAGGAGCCAACAGCTCCCCAGGGCAGGGCAGTGTGTCTGGGCGGACTGGGAGGGTCTAGCATACTTTTCAGTATTTGAATAATTAACAATTAAGTCCGTAATTAATAGCTCACATGTATTTCCACCGGCATCTGAAGCACTTTTCAATGGCTGGGTGAGTAAAGGTTCCTCTCATATTTAAGTCTAGAGTAATAATGCTTGAAAAAAGAAAATCAGAGGCAATCCCTCCTACATCCCTGAGAGATGGGGAGACTTCCCGTTAGACAGACAGATGCTGCCTTTCCTCAGGACATCTGGAGAAGGGAGCTTTGATGCTGATGGTGGGAAATGTTCTTGGCTTGCTCTGGCTGGATGAGAAACCGCTGCTATCTGAGACAGCGACTTTGCCATGTTTGTACTCCCACCAGTCACTGGCACTGCAAAAAAACATGAACTGGGAGAGAAAAGACACTCAGCAACTGCATTAGGATGTGTAATGAGGGGAAATATCCCGTTAGTATTCCCAGTAAATCTGCAATTGTTCTAATTGCTCAGCTCCTTTGCTTTCTCTCATCAGCACATAAACTTGTGCCCCTGAATGAGTTTGAGCAGTGATGCTAAACACCTATGAAACATGAAACTGAGGATGGAAAATACCCTGTTTCTATTTATTATAATGCAACTCCTGCAGAAATCTGTTTTAACACCCCTATACCCATTTTCCAGAATAGGGAAAAGGGAAGAGGGAATTTTACACACACACACAAGTGCAAAGCCTGCCTTTTACCCAAGTGAGGTGCTCAGTTTGTATGCAAATAAATCCCTGCTTTGCTAAAAATATCGTCTCCCACTAAAAATCAAAGGCAAAAACAGTTTGGTGGAAAATTTGCCGCCAGTCCAAGTGTCAGTTCCCAAACCCCAGTTTAGCTATCCTATGTGGGACAGATAAACCCATCAGACACTCTGATTCTGAGATAATATGGCCATGTACTGCCTCAGACAGACAGGTTGACTCAAAGTCCAGAGCTTAAAATGTGTTACTTCAGTGCAGTAAAATCAAAAGGGAAACAAGAAACCTGAAGCAGCATCATTAACCCATGCTGCTGCTGCCATGAATGTCATATTTGTGTGCCTGGAGTGCAACTGAACTCCTCGGGGTGGTCTTTTATGTACCTGTAAAGCAGTGTCTACATGTACAGCACTCTGTAAATAAATAATGCACAGCAATAACCCTTAATAAAATAGGCTGGATGTTTGGGCAATTTGGCTGTTCAGCTGGATTGCTGCTGACAATTCAGAGGGCTGATTTATGGCTTTGAGGTCATTCTGGGAAATATTATACCATGGTTTTGTCATCCTGTTGCCATGTTTTTCTGATTATTTGTATATTTTTGTGTTGAGCAAAGCAAGCACCATTCCATTATGCTACAGATTTAAAGTCAAAGGAAGGCATCACAGTCTTCTTTGTGCTCCAGTTGTTTCTTGCCAAACCAGTGGTTTTCTATTTGTGGTCTGTGAGTAATGGTGGGTGTAAAGGCAATTTCAGAAGGGTCTGTAAAAGGATTTATTTTCCCAGAGATCTCCACAAGCTTCTGGCTTCAACAATATCTCAGAAAATACTAAAACCTATTTTGAACGTGTCAAGGAGCAGGGCCCTCCTTGTGTTCATCACCACCATCTGTTTGTATCTTGCTTTCCACTTGGATTTCTCTCTCTCCAGACCCCTGGATTTCATTTTGGCTTTGTCTGTGCAACAGCAGAGCTCTCTGCTGAGAGCTGCTCTGGTGAGGTGGTTTGCAGTCTACAGCAATAGGATGCCTGGTGGGACAGAGATTATTACTGAGGTTTTCACTATATCTTCACTACATGTTCCACTATCAAGAGGGAAATTAAAGGAAATTCCTTGAAGATCTTGGGGTGGACTCCATGAAGGAGGCTTAAAAGGCTGACAGTCTCTGCCAATGTGGTTCCCTTTCCTGTTCCTACATTTAATGATTTATTTTTTTAATAATGGAGTAGTTTGGGTTGGGGTGGACTTTTAGGATTGCCTTTTCCCAGTTTCCCTCTCTGGTGAACAGGGACATCTCAGCTAGACCAGGCTGCTCAGAGCACTGTCCAAACCAAACTTGAATGTTTCCAAGGTTGGGGCATCCACCAGCTCTCTTATGCCAGTACTTTACCACTATAACTATAAAAAACTTCTTCCTTGTCTCTAGTTTGAATTCACTCTCCTCCATTTTAAGATCATTACCCTTAGTTCTATCACTACAAGCCCTACTAAAGTTTTTCCCCATGTTTCTTCTATGCCCCCTTTAAGTCATGAAAGGCCTCAGTTAGGCCTTCCCAGGGCCTTCACTTCACCACAGGTTGTGAGCAAGGCATGCTGAGCAGGCACCTGTAATACTGTAAAAGCATTGCAACCACCAGCGTTTCTGATCACTCCTACCTTTAGTGGTTCAGTTTTATTAGGTAAAGCTCTTGAGTAGATCTGAAGATGGGGAATTTAATCTGGACTTGTGGATTGGGGCCACAGCTGGGCTTTCACAGCGGGGTAGAAGAGCTGGGTGAAGAGGCAGATTGAAAAGTATCATTGGGCACCTCTTTAGGCAGCAGTAGCAAAAGCCTCAGTACCCTCTGCTCAGGTTGCTGTTAGTGGACACCAAACTGATCAATAGTCAGTGGGCTGCAGGGAGTGATTGTGGCCTGAATAAGATGAATCACGCCCTACATCTCTGCTTCTGCCCACTGAGCATGGGAACCTTGAGGCACTAACATAGCTGAGAACTTGTCTGGAGTTAGATGGGACAAATATCATCCTCACTGACACTTCTAACCTTGGGTTTATGCCTGTCACATCAGCTGGTCCCCATGAGAAACTCCATCCTCAGATCCTAAAGATCTTTTGCCTCTACTCCTCTGTTTGAAGGGCTCTGAGAGCCAGCCAAAACTTCATTCCTGAGACAATTAGGAAAAGGCTTCTGATTTCCATTTATGTCTCACTTTTGTTTTGCTAGGCAGAGCAAACCAAACAACTTCAGTCTCCTGTCACCAGACACTGCAGCCAGCTTTCCGCTGCACCTGCTCCGGTGTAAAGTTGCATAGTGACAATTCCCCATCAGCAGTGATGTTTGGAGATCTCTATCAGGGCAGGTGTTCAGCAAATGGCCTCTTTGTAGGGGGAGCACCCCACTCTGCTAATTGCCAGCACAAGAGCCATGCTGCACACTGACACCAGGCTTTGCAGCCTAAGGCTTTTCATGGGGTGAATATAATCTTCCCCTGCACCTGTAAATGCAATTTAAAAATGTTATCAGGCAACTACACAAACTAGGTGCAGTACAAAATATTTCTGCTCACAAAATGTGCTGGGCAGGGGGCACTTTGGGCTGCCTTTTCAGTGGTGTGGGTGAGCAAAATCATCACAAGTAGAGTGAAAGCAAACATCAGATAGACCTATGCTCCTGCAATCTGCTGTATCAGCAAGTACAGAGCTGGAAACTGGAGCTGGACAGCAGGCAGAGACTGTGATTTGTGAAGGAGATGGAGGTTTGATGCGTTTAGTCGTCCTGCTATACCCCCTTCTAAGTAGAGGAGGTGCTTCTCACTGTACTCCTTTCTGGCATTACTCTGAAGCTCCATTTGGCTGAAGTTTGCCTTTATCATATGAGTTACGGAGATGTGCAGGTGTCGACTCACAAAGATTACAAAATGCCTTCTAGAAATCAGCCTATCCCACCTCTAGTTCTCTGCTGCATTTAACCATTAGGAAGAATCATCATAACAGGCATTAGCTAAACAGGCAGAAATCTGCCTCCTTAGGTAGAATGACTTTCCCCTTCCCAGTTCCCCTCCCAGACTATTCAGCTACATTAAAAAAAAAAACTAGATCTGAGCTTTGCAGCTTGACTTTCATGTTTGCTCACAGCCAAGCAGCTGAAAGTCCTTGGTTTTGAGAAAGTGAATATGAAAAAGCACCTCCTTGGGCAAGAGGAGATTTGCAGTCTTTGTCATCTCGCAGGCCACGTTCATTTTTTACTGATGGGAAAAAGCATCGGCTGCATGAGGGAAAGAGATGATCCCCAGCTAGCTTCTGTTTGATTGCTCCTGCCAGGCATCTGCAGGAGATGTTTGGGGTTTTTTTTGTTGGAAGCCAAATGGGTGCCATAGATAAGCTTTCTCAGAGGCATGTCCCTCTCAGATCGTGCTCTTCCACTGGTGGCACGCTATGAAATGAACCGGGCTGTGCGCGGGCCATGTGCGCGGAGCCCGGCTCCCGGACGTGGAATTCCTGCTCCTCGCCAACTTTCCCCTAAAGCTCCCTTATTCCAATAAATCACGGAGCTGAGTTATGGGGCTCTGTTTGGTGGGGGCTGCTTTTAATTGCAGTTTTAGGAACTGTGGGAAAGCAGAATTAATGCCATATGTTTTTTAGGCTTTCGGACCAGTCGCGAGGTCTCGCTTTCAGTTTTGGCTGGGATTCAAACATCACAGCGAGTTTTCAGGTTCCTCTGTGTCAAGCCACAGCGAGAGGGGGGGAAGGGCAGGAGGGGAGATGGTGGCAGGGTGAGGGAGGGTGCTGCTGTGTGGTGCTGTGCTCCTGGCCTGGAGAGGCAAAGAGGAAGGAGAGAGAGATTCCAGAAGCGAGGAGAAGCACTCCAGGTAAAATCCATCTGCTCCTGGCCCTCAGCATGGACAAACAAGGCTGAAACTTGTGACTAAGCAGAACATGCTGAGAAGAGGAATGGAAGACAGACTGATCTTTTCCCTGTCTTCCTTCCCTCAATGCCCCCAGTGCTGAGGGACTTGGTGTCTCTCCTCCTCTCCCTACTGATGTCAGACTGTGCTGTGGACCTGCAGTTATAAACGATGAGCTTGGAGGAAGTTCAAGGTAGGGCTTACATACCACAGGAGTGATTTTGTGAACAGAAGTAAACCCTTAGGATGATGGGGCAAATGTCACAAGAGAGCCAGGCCCCCTCTAGCTGTTTGAATCCTCCTGGTCCCAGCCCCTGTGCCCACTGTCTCTGGTACTGGTTCTTGGTGGTTTTTGTGGAAGTCCAGTTGCTCTCTGTTCAGGGAGGATGTGACCATGCCCAGCACTCCAGGTCAGCACAGGCCACCTGGCAACTCGTCATAGTCTCTGTCTGATAAGATTTTGTAGACTCATACACACTTAGCCACAGGCATTTGCAGATCCTCAGGACACACTCTCCGAGGCTGAAAAGGGGTAATTTTGCTTTTTCTCATGCAAATCAGCTGACCCAGTTGCACGTGATGGAAGTGATGAAGCCTTTATCCTCTGAAAGCCTGGTCCGGGAATGCGCTGAAACATCCTTCCCCTCCAAATCTCAGGAGTGGTGCACAGGGCAGTTGCTTCACCAGACACAGAAATAAGAGCACTTCTGAGAAAACAAAAAATATACCATTTTGTAAGCTCTGGGCATCTGGGAACTGGGGCAGGTGAGATGCTGAATGGTGAACAAGGTCCCAGCTGAGCACAAAAGACACAGAGGCACCTCTTTATTTCCCCCCAGTGTTGCTGGGACGTTTGATGTTGGAACACAATCATGAACACTTTTCTCACCACTCTTCTATTCTGACTTGATTTTCTTTCAGGTTTAAAATGTCCTGGAAGCAGCGTAAATTATCTCATAAATTAGTCAGCTGTGTTGGGGGGAGGAGACAACTCTTGTCCAGGTGGGAACTCATCCAGCACGTGTGGCCGTGCAACCACGTTGTTTGGAGCACGACTAATTAGTCATCAATGGTAAATAACAAAAGGATGACTCCAGCCGAGCCAGAGGTGGTAAATAATTAGTTACCTCGTTTGTTAAATGGTATGAGGAAGGAGGGCTCTGTCAGATGACTCAGTGCTGACGAGGGGAAAAAATGTGCAACATCACAGTGTATATATGGATTTTCCAGGTCTGAGGATGATGTTGCCCAATGTAGATGTTGTCGGCCGTGTTACCAAAATAGCTCACTCTGAAATTTATCCAGCAACCAAAAACCACCTGCCTGTAATAACAGAAGAGTTGTGATGTGCATTAAAAATAGTCTGAGGGGTTGTTTCTACCAGCTCTGAGTAGGTGTAAATAACTTGATTGCTTCTAGGTCTTGCCAATTATTGGAAGTGATGTAATTTTTGTAGAAAAATAAAGACCTCACATCAAACAGATGCTTAACATTGTTTTTGACAAAATCACTATCTTAAAATGCAGACACACGTGGACAAAAATCTTCATGAAAAGGTTTCAGTGAAAAAAATTTTAGCAGATTCCATTTTCTCAGTTTCACTTCAGCAATGTTAAAATGTTTTGGTGGCATGGAGAGGTCTTGTTTCAACTTGTTTTGATTTGCTTTGCATTGCATTGCAATATTAATTGAAATATTTTCAATGCGTGTTGTATTTTATTTTGCTGGGATTTATGCTGCACCTCCCTTTGTTATGTTTAGTTTTGACATTATCAAAGTGAACTGTTTCAGTTGTATCAGACCAAATGGCTTTTACATTCTTTCTCCATCAAACATTTTTAAATTTTATGGGTATTTGTCATTGCTTCCAATGACAAATTGGAAGCAAATTTATGTGTTTCCTGAATGACAAAAATTCTAATATCCAGCTCAGTCTGTCTGTGTGTTTAAAAAGAAACTGTGTTTTCTAGGCATTAAATCAGCAACTTTGGCGAGCTGGTCTGTCTCCCAGCTCTACCAATACCCTGAACATGTCATTTAGAGGTTGACCACTTGAGAAAAGTGATACTATAGCAGTATCCATGATCGCTCAGAGCACATTCACTCTATATGAAGGATGAATTTTTCTCCACAGTAGTTCTCCAACTTTCATAACTCACCCTAAACTCGAGGTTTCACCTTGTGTGAAATGTCAGTTGAGGTCAGATGAATCTTCCTTCATGTTTTAAGGTGAGCACCCAGCTGAAGATGTCCAGCATTCCTGTGATTAATCCCCCTGCCAGTGCCTGGTGCAGTGGGTTTTGGGCCAGCCTCAGAACAGCTCACAGCCATACACAAAGGTTTTGGCTACACTGCTGCCCCCGTGTCTGCAGGGTGGCAGCCTCTGTGGGGCAGAGAGGCTGCAGACTGGACCCCAGACAGCAATGAGGGCTTAAAGAAAAGCACCACTTCCATCATTTGGTCTGGACGTGGTTTCAAGCTCTACAAGTGGCATGGAGTTTTAAATTCCCACCAAAATTTAACTCCCCAGACACCTCCCTACATAAAAATCCCTCAATCTACCAGTCCACCCTATTTGTCAGCTGTAAAATGAGCATTATGCTAAAGCTTCTTGTCTCAGATTGGTGTATCCAGGTATATCAGGAGCATCTCTTTCCTTGTGTGAGTTTAGGGATGTGTGCAAAGGAACTTTAAACTTGCTGAGACCTCATTACCACCCAGTATTATCCACGTATTACAATAGTTGTCCTTTCAGTTTCCTGCATCATGGAAACATTTTCCTTCTGAGTGATCAAACACAGCACCACTGAAATCCTTAAAACATCTCCATGGAGAAACAGATTACTTTTTTTCTACCACTTTGCCCAGTCTGACTGTGCATCCAGTTTGTAGATCTGCACTGACAGCATCGAGCCACTCAGGGCTTTAGGACAGAGTTGGGCACACCTCCTGAAGACTCATCCCACTGACACCCAGGGCAAATCCCCACCTGACCTGCTGGGAACAGGGTGATGAGCAAGAGGATGTCCCATCCCTCATGTAGCTGGCTGGGGAGCAGAGGGTGAGTGGTCAGGACAAGGAGGCACAACCAAGACCACAGCAGATGTTTTCCCATCCTGTCTGGTCTGAGCAGCAGCCCCAGCTGCTTCTCTGGAGATGGTGAAAAGAGGAAGAGCTGTCAAAGACAGACAACACAGGGGTTTCAGTTGTGCATTTCAGTTCACCTCAAAGACCTCATTGCTTTGTTTTTTGCAGTGCCTTGGTCTTATTTTCCTTCACATGCAAGTGTTCTGAAACACCTTTTCATCTGGGGAGCCCCTCAGGAGGTCTGCAGACCCAACTCTCTACTCCCTCTACCCTCCACATCCAGGATGGGTTTGTAAATCACTTTATTGAGACAAGAGGTTTGATGGGCTATTTGCACTCCCCTTTCTAGCAGCCCATCTTGTTATGAAATGGTCAAACCTTGGCCAAGTGGAAGACAAACCACAAACCTCTTGTATATCTTCTCGTTTGTTTTCGAAGACTGTGCAATTCTTTGCACACCTTTTTTTTTTTTTTTTTTTTTTTCCCCAGCTTGGGCTTGTTAAATAAAAAAACAAAAGATAAAAGCTTAAATAAAGTTGCAGGTGCTGGGCACCAGCCCAGCTCTTTATCACAAAAGGGGTGTGCAGTCAGAGAGGGGCAGCATGTGGGTTCTCTCCTATGACTCAACAAGGGAGAAAAAGTATCAGAAGGGGCTGATTTTGAATCTGTCATGAAAAATTGTTTAACACCTTGTGTTTCTTGTCTTTCAAAGTGATCTGGCCCCTTCCTGCCCTTCCAATTCAGCAAACAGCTCTCAAATGTGAGGTGTTTTCTGCTGTTTGCAGTAGTATCTGCTACATTTCTTGGATTTCTCCTCTTCGTAGCTGCTACAGAAGGGCATTGGTGCTGCTGCTCTAGCTCACATCAAAGGCAGAAAAGCCAATTAAATAGTATTTCCCAGCAGCCTGGTGATCACCAGGCTCCCTCCCTTCCACCTGTTGGGCCCTGGATGAGGCTTGAGCTGTATCAGCAACTCAACAGAGGTTTTGCTTTCCCCAGGCAAAAGGTGCACAGGGTTTTCATGGAGAAATTGGAGTATGAACATGGTTGGACACACTGCTGCTCTCTGCCTTGGGGCTCAATCCCTTGACAGCTGAGTCCCACAGGTTAAAAGAAACAAGGAAGTCACACAAAGGCAACAGACTAGCAAGAGCTGTGGTTGCATGAGGCAGCAGCATATTTAAACTGGGTTTTTGCCTCTTTTCAACCCAAACCCAAATGCTGAGTACGCAGAACAAAAGGTCACAGTAAAAAGCACCTTTGGGTTGACCAGAGTCACAGCATCATGATGTAAAGCAAGACAAAGAGCAGGTTTCTTCCACCCTTGTTACAACAGATCAGAGGTAGACAACAGTGAAATCCTGAAGGACCTGGGATGGGGATGGCTCTTTGGGCAAAACTTCCACAGCAGCCAGTCTGGCCAAGGACAACAACAGAGAAATTTATTACCAAATTATATCCAAGCTCATCCCATGTCCCAGTGTTTAGCAGGTGTTTGACTCTACATGCTCTTTTTACCTTCCACCCGAATCCCCCCCAGATTTTACAAACAGCCTAAGGGACATTAACATTTACTTTAGCACCTTAATTATTGGTGGGGAAATTTATGTGGACAACTCATGATGAATTTATCTCCCCTTTCTCAAGGATGAGCTACATCCAACTTTACTCCAAACAAACCTACCTCTTAAAGCACCAATCTGTGCAGGGACACTAATTTTGAAATAAAAATGGCTGAATTTCATCAAAGATTGACTTTCACCAGCAGGATGAAACTCAGTTTTTCAGACAATGTGCAACACTTGCACTGATGAGGCAAACAGTCCAAAAAACAAATGTCTTTATTTTTGTGCAGAATTTACATATGGAAACGTCTCCAGAGCATTTACTGTATGACTTAGAGAAAACAGCTTAATTTGGGGCTTCCATTTCCTCTTCTATAAAGCAAGGGGGCTGCTATTTATGCATTTTTCAGTTTAAATAACATGGAACATGTGCATCAAGTCCACACGTGCTGCAGTCCTGGGATTTACTCAGTGGGCATCAGTGGGAAGGGGATCAATAGCTTTGAAGGGGACGTAAAGCTCTCCATCACTTTGGATGGCTGTAGACACAGAGGTTTGCCATTTAAACTATATTAATAGGCCATGAAAAGAAACACCCCCCCACATAAACTGCCTTATTTTCATTATCTTAGGAAAAAATTAATCAGGGCTGTTTAATACGTGCTGCTCACCCTCATATTTACTATGTGGGGGATTTATACATTATTAAAATCCTCACATTGGTCCATTAGCCCTGAATCTCAACATACCACTAACAATATAATTTAGACCTCTAGAGTCCCAACCACAGCCCTATTGGGGTGTCTGCTATCCCGATGGCAAAATCTAAATTATTAATGGTAAGTGTGGAGTTAAAAGCAGGTTGGGTTTTACAACCCTGTTGCTGTGAGCAGAGAGGCAGTTTCAGAGGGGAAAACTAAAATAGCACAGCACGAACTAAGAGGAAACCACCTTCCCTGGCTATCAGGAAACCAAAACCAAACAAGGGTTAACTGGGCAGAGCCAGCACTGACTGTAAGTGGGAGGCTTGGGCTTTATTTTATTATTGTCATTAATTTCCTTCCTTTTACTTTCAGTGGAGGAGCACAGAGTTATTTACATTAGACTCAAGTGTGCCCCACTGAGATATATATATACCAGAAGAAACTTCAGGAGTAATAGAAAAAAAGCAGCTGAAGGGACATGGATGATTTCTGGTGGTAACTCCAAGGCCTTGTGCCATTTTTTTCCCTTTGAAGCACACTGTGACAATGCCAGTTCCCCAGTTCTTCACTGGCCTGTCTGTAGGGTGTCAGAAGGAGGGACGAGCTACTGTCACATGATGGGACATGAGATGCCAGTGACACACTGGATCATTTTCTTTAATCATACTTGTATTGCAGAAATAAGTAAGAGACACTGGGATGGAGCTGTAGGTTCCAGAGTTAATGAGCTGGAGCAGATCATGCCCCTTGCTGCACACCTCTGCTCAGAAGAAGGCTCTCTGCCCATTTCCATTTTTGCATATTGGAGGGTGGGTTCCTTTCCCTCAGAGCTGGGGGAATGGAGGCAGCAAACCCTGCGTGACTCTGCCTGAACCACTCCCTTTCTTTATACATTTCCTTTCTTCCTCCTATTTAGCTGTCTCGGCTAATTAGATTACTAAAACACGTGCCTTTTGTGCAGCTCCAGGGACGGTGGGGACCTGACCTGACCAGCGGCTCCGCACACAAATGCTCGCTCAAAGGAAGGGACGAGTTCCCCACAGCCACCTCCACCCTGTTCCCCCCCTCTGCTCCCTGGGACCTTGTTTATCTTAACGCCAGCTGAGTTTCCCAGGGAAACCCAGCACAAGGCGTTTGCCAGACGATCCCTTTGTGCAGCTGAGCCGAATTCGCTGCGAGGCGGTTTTTGCTGAAATCACAGGAAATTCACCAGGGCTCGTGGCTCCTTTCCCGAGGCTGCTCCTCCAGGGCATCCCTGCGTGCCCTTGATGGACACAGGCTCGTGGAAAAGCCTCAGCAGGGACCAAAGCATTTCACACTCCTGGCACATCTAAAAGTCCACACCTCGTTGCTACATGGTTTCTCTCCCACCCAGGTTTCTGCACAGCCGGCCAGAGGCTTTATTTACGGGCTGGGATGCTCAGCAGGGAAATGGTTAGAGCTCTTGGCATCAGGGGGTCATAATTACCCTTCCAAGTTAACACCCATTGAGATGAATGGGAGCACACCCTTTTCTGCGGGTGTTATTGTTGCAGTCTGCTTGGCTGTGGACTCAAAGGGGAGAGTTTACCTTGGTTTGCAACCAGAAAGGCTGGAAAGCGCCTCTCCCTCACTCTTGGTCTCTTTTTTAAAATAGGAAAAGTTTTGCAGATTTGTGGGGTAGGGACCATGAGAGAATGGTGAAGCCATATAATTGGGTCTGGTGGTGCTGAGCACCCATGAATTTGCCTGGCTTTGGAGAGCAGGAAAGGGCTGGAGTGCTCTGGGAACCAAGCTCCTGGGTTCCTGTCAGCAGCACGGGAAAGCTGCTGTGTTATCTTTTCCTCACATCTGAGAAAAGGAGCTGCTCAACCTCCAAACTGCTGGTGTTTCCCACACTTGGCTGCTGCAGGCACACCCTGGGCTACAGCCACTGCACCAGCAGCACTGCTACATTGTCCATCTGACAGATGGAGCTGGGCTTGGCCTGGGGCTGCAGCATGGTTTGGACATTCCTCCAAAGGTATCTCCCTGCCTTTCCCTTCAAACAGCTCTGTCAGGTGCAAACCATACGTGATGGAAAAGGGACGAACCCTGGCCTGGAATGAAACACCTCCAGCCTGTGGCTGCTTCAGACATCAGGTGTTGTTCTGGGTACAGCAGGGGAGCTGCCAACCCCACAGTGGAGGAGATGCTCACCCTCCCTGCCTGCCAGAAGTGGTTCTCCCCAGAGCAGGAGTTGGCAGGAGAGGCAGAATGTCTGCCCTTTAATCCCCAGTTCCCATCCTGGCACACCTTACCCATTTCAGCACCCATTACCATTCCCTGGGAATCCACAATAGGAGCAGCTAAAACCAGCTGGGATCACGAACTGGTGCCTGGAGGCCACGTTTGCAGGAGGAGACGTTTACTGAGCAGCCCAGAGGGACTCTGCTCCACTTGCTGTTGTTTTGTGTCGGGATAACAAACTCACCTCAGGGGCTTGTGTGTACTTGAAAGGGTTCAGGTGGGAGAAGCAGCAAAACACCTGTCCCCCAGGGAAGATGCAGACGTTGCCATCAGAGGAGAACTTTGGATAATCTGGAGCAGTTCCTGGAATAAAATAAACCATCCTGGCACAAAGGTTTCCTCTCCTGATTTACCACAGTTATACATTTATCAGGGGAACTAAGGGCCTCTAATGCTGCCCACCCTGCTCACAGCATGACTAGCATGAATGTAACCCAGGGAACATAACAAAAAGCAAGCAGAAATACCTTTACCACTCCACTGTATCCCCTCGCAGCTGCTTCCTCTCTAAGGTGCAAATGAGATTTGCAAACGCCCATGCGCCAGGGGTTATTTGCAGGAAAAATTGTGCTGGCTAGGGGATTAGGGGTGTTTTTATCCACACTTTTAAGTGTAGTAAAACAAGGCTGAGACACGGTCTGCTTGGCATGCAGCAGAAGCAGCCCTAAGGCCTTGGGTGCCTGGGATTTACATCCCCTTGGAGCTTTCCTGTATGTGTTTGTGCAGCCAAGGCCCTGTGGGGGTAATGGCAGGATTCTCTGTGTGTGTGTGATGCAGACACAGACCTGTATGCACAAACACAGCCATGGCTGGGCAGACAACCCCAGGACAAACCATTTCCTCTAACTTTCTCCTTCAGTTCCCAAAGGTGTCAGAGCCAGGGTGGTGAGGGGATCTGGGCATCCCATGGGCTGGCAGCACCCATTTCTGGGGATCATTCTCCTGACCCCTCTGCTCCAGCCACCTGGCTACAGCCAACCTCTGTACCCTGCAAAAATCACACCTCAAGCACAGCTGCCAGCACATGCAGGTCCAATTAGTTCAAAACTAGGAGGCAAGCCCCCAAATTCCTGAGGTGGGAAAGAAAATCATCTACTGTGGTCTCATTTGCTTTTCTAATGGCTACCCTTAATTGAAAAGGCTTCAAACACACTGAAAATAAATTCCACTTAATAAAGTCCCGTAAAGCTGCAGACTTTGAAGCGGTTTGGTTTTAAGAAAAAAAACACATTGGCAAAGGACAGGATTGTCCAAGGAGTTGGAAAAATCTGGGCATCATTTCTGCAGAAACGAAACTGCTCCTGCACCGGGTGCAGCCTGTAAACACCTGAGTGGCCCCAGGAGCAAGGGAGCTAAGTGAAATCACATGATCTTCTGTAAAAACTTCAGGAATCACATGTGAACTGGTTCTGTGAGCTGAGGATAATGCAGACACGTAATAAATAAGGGAAGAGAAATGTGGTTGCAAAGAAATCCACTCCTAAGTAAATCCTTATCTAAACAACGCTGCTCAGAATTGCTCAGCCTGTGCTCCCCACTGCTTTTCAGAGCAGCAGCAGGTAAAATATCATTAAAACCCTCTTCCCACCCAGTTACACCAAATAAAGAGGTTTTGCCAGCCTGAGAAATTTGTATGCTTGCAACCAGAGATGCAAATCACAGCCAGCCTGGCAAATCCCTGCATGGCAGGTCTTAGTTTTGTGCAGTGATGACTTTGCTGTGTGTTATTTTTCCTGGTTCAGCTGGGAGTCAGGCGTTTTATGTAAAAGCAAAAGGTGATGCTTTGCTCAAAAATAAAATGCTGCTTGAGTGATCATGGGCTGCTTTATAGACAGCCTGAAAACAAGAACCTAAGAACAGCTGATGCAAAGATCCATGTGCAAAACAACCACATTAGAATCATAGAATCATAAAATGGCTTGGGCTGGAAGAGACCTTAAAGATCATCTCATTCCATTCTTCTGCCATGGACAGGAACACCTTCCACTATCCCAGGTTGCTCAGAGCCCTGTCCAGCCTCACCTTGAACATTTCTGGGAATGTGGCAGCCACAGCTTCTCAGGGCAATCTATTCCAATTCCTCACCAACCTCACAGGAAAAAAAATTCTCTTAACATTTAATCTAAATTTCCCCTTGTCCTCTATCAGCCCACGCAGAAATTACTGTGGACATGTGCTGATGAGAGCTGTGTGAGCAGCACCCTTCGAATCCAAGTTGTTGTAACAAGTTAAGTGTCTTTTGTTTCCAGAGCACTGATTGTGCAGAATGCCCACAGCAGGGTAATCCAGCCCATGAGCACCCACAGCAGCTCAGCACCAGCAACTTTTCCTCCTTTTCCCACAGTTCCTTGACCTGTTTCAGATCCCATGAGCTGTGATGGAGTCATCCCAGGGATGTCTGCACTGAGCTGCAGTGATGGAGCAAAGTGCAGGGGCTGCAAAAGCTGGGGTGAAACCCAGCTGCTGGCTCAGCCCCGGTGGGCCAGGGCTGAGCAGGGTGCACGGGTGAGTCAGGTTAGCTGATGGAAAAGTCACAGTGGTTTCGTGGTTGGAGCCCAGGCCAGCAGAGCAGAAGAGCTGAGAGCTCTTGCTCCATCTGTCACCAGCTTCCTCTGCGAGCTGGAGTGTTTATTCACACACCCCAGACTTGGAAAAGAGCTCGGAAAGCTGTTTTCTTTCCAACCCAGCTGACTGTGCCTTGGATTAAAACGACACCAGTGAGGGAGAGCAGAGCAGCCTCCCTCTCCATGCCCATGTAACAGAGACGAGCTGTGCTCTGCTAATATTTGCAGGCAATAGGTTTGGTCAGACTCTAATGATCACCTTCCTTGCTACACAGGGCTTCCTTCTCGTGCTCATCTGTGGGGCTCGTCTCCTTGGCTGTCAGCTGTGTAAATTTGCTGAAAAGCAGAACTGCAGAAATAACTGATAGGGGTGAGGGGTAGCCAGGCCGGAAAAAAAAACAACGTATTTGCCATGGGGTAACCAGAAACGGCATTTTAATGAAATAACTGTGTTTTGGGCCAAGCAAGCACTTCGTCTGACCACAGTGATCTCTTAAGCATTTTTATAAATTGCTTAGATAATTTGTTAATGTGAGAGAAGCTTCAAAGAGAAGTGAAATATTTCTGCTAAAAAAATAACGTATTTTATTTTCCTTCACTGGGGAACAATTTCCTGAAATTGCTTTCAGTCGGTGAAACATTGCAGTCAAATCCATCTGCATATTTTTGAAGAGAAAAAATTGCTTTCTTCCACCTTGCATCTTCCCTGGCTGCTAACTTAACTGTATCCTCACCCATTTAATCCCCTTTACTTGCTTCCTCCTTTTCTCCCGTAACAAATGTGAATTTCCTGTCTTTTTTTTTTTTTCACCCTGCCTAACCCGTTATCTGATCCGTGCTCTCTCAGTCCTGACCTTTCCTTCCTCCAGCTGACCTCCCGATATCCATTTATCTCCTACTCCCCAAACCCACCTTTTCCCGTTTTCTTTCCCACAGCCATGGATTGTGGAGCAGCCCCAGGGAGGGGCCTGCTGGGCGTTACAGGAATAAGAGCAGGGAGAGAGGAATAAATCCAAACCCAATCTGTACAGGGCTGGGAACAGAGCCCTGTGGCAATATTCCCTGGGCAGCACTTACACTCCAACAACGTGAATTAAAACTCTGAAACCCTCATCCTTTGATTGTAGGTGTGAAGTCAGCATTGTCCAGCGTTAACCCCCCAAGGATGTGGATTTAAATTAACGAGGTCCCTTCATGACACTCATTAACCTTGCTCAGTGTTTGGTGCTGTGGATGGGGCACAGGGGCTCTGCCCTCCAGGTTGCTCCCTGCCCTGGTGAGATCCGATAAAGCCTTTCCAGGCTTCCCAGCTGCTCCTCACAGCAAACATCTGAAGGTGGCAGGGAGCCAGTGCTGGGCTGGGACAGAGATGTGGAGCTCACATGGCCGGGATCTGATCACGTACAGTGAGCAGGGATTGCTAATGAAAGCCAGGGCTCCTCGGAGGGCAACTCTGCAAGCCAGCAGGACACAAGAAAAGGAGCTAAAAATTCCCTTCCCCCCTCCACAGCTCTTTTGTTCACAGCTTGCTGCCTCCCTCCTTGCCATAAAACAGCAAAGCAGTGGGACATGTGAGCTCTTCTCCCTGGGATCCAGTGTGGCAGGACACATGGGAATGGTTCAAAGCTATGCCCGGGAGGTTTGGACAGGGTGATAGGAAGCATTTATTTACTGAAAGGATGGCCAAATGCTGGAACAGCCTTCCTGAAGAGGTGGTCCATGCCCCAGGGCTATCCGTATTTGAGAGGCTTTTGGACAATGCTTTAAATTTGATCAGTCCCAAATTGGTCAGGCAGTTGGCAGATGATCATTCAAGGTCGCTTCCAAATGAAATCTCTTCTCTCTCTTCTCTCTTCTCTTCTCTGGTAGGGATTTGAACACTCACTCCTCAGCAATCATGTTTCGACAGGGTTAAATCGTCAAAGGTTTTTATTCTGGTGTTTTCACTCTGGTGTTTTACTCAGGCAGTTTTTACTCTGGTGTTTCCCAATCCAAATTCCCATTAAACCCAAAAATACACCCTGCCACTTGGCTGCTCAACGAGCACAGCTCCTGACCCTCCTGGAGCCACAGGCAGAACCTTAGAACCCACAGCTGCTTTACCCCACTGTCTTGGACCTTCCCAGTGGGGTTGACCAAAACTGGGAGCATCAGCCCTGCAGACAGGCAGCAGCACATGGAGTTTTTGTGGTGTGGGGGATTTTGTGGTCTTGGGGTTCCCCAAGGCACGGGACATCTCCAGGGTGGGAGGGGGCAGGGTCATGTGTGCCACCACTCTCCCAGGCAGAAAAGCTCTGGTTAAAGCCTGTGGCACCAGAGAGGAACCAACAGGTGGCCTGAGGGAAATGGTGGTCACTGAGAAGAGTTTCGGTTTTCTCTAAATTTTCCGTGGAAAAATTCCCCCTTTTCAGAGAAAAGGCACGTGCCCATTTGTTATGGGGAAATATAACTGTGTACATATACACAACTATTATACAAACTGTAAACACTTTTCTGTGTGCTCATGCACACCCATATATGTATACATCTCCATGGACATATTTTGGTTTGATTCAGTCTTTTCTTCACCAACAAGTGTTTTCAAATTATAGTGAGTTTATTGCAGGAAAATGATGAATTTAAAATCCCTGTAATGAAAACACAATCTTGAAAATAAATTGATTTTAAAAGAAAAGCTTCAGCCACTGCTGCTGACCAGCATTGATAAATCATCCTCAGAGGAATGTTCACTGTCCACAGGGATGGGGTGCCAGCAAACACTTACATGGGGACCAGAGGTTTTGCTGCTCCCAGTTACCAAAATGGGATAAATGGGCCAGAAAAATAACTTTTTTTTTTTTAATAAATGTGTCTGTGTTGCAGCTTTTACTTATGGTGGAGAAGCTTTTTACTCTCTCTGTGAATCATCACCTGGCACAGCTCCAGTGAGAGTCTCCACTGAACCACCCATCAACAGGTGACTCAGGTGTGTCCTGGCCTGATCTCTTCATTTTAGTAGGCTGCATTTCTCCTGGTTTTCTGGAGCTCCCCAGATCCTGCCTGCTGCTGTGCCCCAGAAATATGGTTCTGTGGTGCAGATGTGCTGGTCAGCCCTTGTGGACACTGTGAGTTTGTTGTTCCTCTCTCCTGAGGTCATCCTGCTGCAGGATTGTCCAAGTGCATGTACTTTGCAGGAGCTCACTCTTCACTGTGGCACAAGGGATAAACAGCTGGAGAGACAAAACAACACGAGATCAGCAGCACTTCCCTGCCTGAGTTGGGTTTTTCCTTACACTCTGCTGACTTTATTAATATATACCCCCAAAAATGTCCTGTATCTTTCCCCTCCTACACGGGGTTTCTCTTCTGAACCCCTCACTGCTCCCACCTCCTCTGAGGAAGCTTTCTTTTCACTATGCAGGTTCTTCAATTCAAAGGATGCCTGTGTTACACAAAAAAATCCTGCCTCTTTGTTCTTCCTTCTACACAAGTTTCCTTTTAAGTGGCTGGAGAGACCTTGATTTCTCTAAGTGCCAGAACCCTTTGTCAGGTTGGCTCTCTGATCAGGCTCCTCGGTGGAGCTAAATCCCTTGCCAAGCTTTCCCACATTTAGCCAACAGCCCCTTTGAGCTGAGTCTTGAAAAACTGGCTTGTCCTCAGCAGCAGCTCCCTCTTTGTCCAATTGAGCTCCATTTGAATGTGTAATCATCAAAGTTTAATGAGGTTCTTTTGTGAGCCTTATACCAGGTGGAAGCATTTTTAGATTTTTTTTTCTCTTGCGGTTTTTGGCTCAAAAATCTGTAGGCAAGAAGAGAGCAAAGAGCTCCATACCCAAAGCAGAATTTGCTGCATGATACCTGCCTAAAATTCTGCAGGAAAAATGCACCAATAATTCAGACAAGGTGCAAGGAAAGGCAGAGAGGATGGGTCAGCACCCACCACCTGGGAGTTCTTTGGGGCTTGAGCAGGATGTGGAGAGAGACAGCAACAAACTATTGACCTGGGGCTGAGAAAGTTCTTGGCTTGTTGGGAGTTTAAGAGTTCCCAGCCATATCTTATGAGAGGTAGTTGAAGGAGCTGAGATTGTTTAGCATGGAGAAAAGGAGGCTCAAGAGAGACATTATTGCTCTCTACAACTAAAAGGAAGTTGTAGAGAGGTGGGAATCAGTTCCTCCTCCCAGTAACAAGTGACAAGACCAGAGGAAATGGCCTCAAGTTGTGCCAAGTGTGTGGATTAGATTGTCTATTAGGGAAAATTTCTTTACTGAAAGGGTTGTCAGGCATTGGAAAAGGCTGCTCAGGGCAGTGGTGGAGTCATCGTCCCTGGAGGTGTTCAAAAGACATGGATGTGGCACTTGTGGACATGGTTTAGTGGTGAACACCATAGTGCTGGGTCAACAGTTGGACTCAATGACCTTACAGGTCTTTTTCCAACCTTAATAATCCTATATGATTCATCTTTACACACTTTGCCTCCAGCCCAGCTCTCAGCTGCTGCATTTGTGCCCTGTATCTGACCCTGCCAGGAGCAGAAGAGTCTTGATTATGAGTCCATGACCAGAGAGAAGGAGCTTTTCAATTCATTGTTTATCTACCTTGGAATAAACTCAACTAACCCTCTCCTGGAGCTCCACAAATGTGAAAAAAAATCACTTTAATCAAACACTTCCTGCCTTTTCAGCTAGCTGGTGCCTCTGGTATGTCTGCTCTGATAATTAGATCACAATTTAATCACAAATGCTCTGTTGCTTCAGGGTTGACCTCTGCAGGTGTAGCAGATTTCTCCAGTTGAGCCTCTAGCCCAAGAATCAGGGAGGGGGGTGGAGACTGATAGCTGTGCTATGAAGATAAGTTATTTGCTAAGTTATAAGTTATTAAAAAAAGGTGAGTTCTGGGCTGACACATGGTATTCATATGCATTCCATCTGGGCAGGTAATTTCTCTGAAGATTTTCTAAGATTTTTCCACCTTCAACCCTTGTGGACCTCATCAGCCCCTAAAGTGCAGTTCACAGCTCTCCAGTGGCCTCCTGGATGGATTCACTTCTCACCATGGTCCCAAAGGAGTGGCAGAGCATGCAGAAAAGGCTCAGGCTGAGGTGGATCCCAAACAGTTGAGCTTTCAGCAGGTGCTCTGTGGCTGGGGCTGCAGAAAACACAGGTTGGCTGTAGCACTTTGAGAACACCAGGACCCAAAGGGCACCCAGGATTTAACTCAGCTCAGTGTCTTGAAGACTGAGACAGAGTGGGAGGAAAATTAATCAGAAGTGAGGCAGGAAAGCCACAACACAAAATGTTAATTCTTGGAAATCAGACCTTAAAACCAGGTATTATTTCCTCATTTTGTGTTTTTGTTTTGTGAGAATTGAGAAGAAAATAATGAAACCAGGTCCTGTTTCAGCAAAATGTTGGTCTGGTTGGATGGCTGGGGAATGTCTTCAGCAGACCAGGAGCAGCCTGGGGCTGTGGTCTAACAAAGCCACCCCAAGTATGTCTGGAGAGAAAAAAAAATTAAAGGGAAAAAAAAAGAGATTATCTGGTTGTATTCATATAGCCTGTTTACATCTGCCTGGTAAAAAATGCTGTGACAGATCATTCTGTTGGCAGGAATGGTTGTGGAGGCCAGCTCCTCCACCTCTGAATCCAGCTGCCTGTGGCCTTCAGGTGCTGAGTTTCCAGGTAATGAGGCATTCAGGCTGCTCCCTGGGTGGGACCAGAAGCCATTTTCGTGTTCCTGCTGAGGACATCTTGAGTGGGGTTGATGTGTGACACTTGCCCAGAACATGAATGTGAGTCAGAATCTGCTGTTTCCCACACATCCACCCCGTGTCACCTCACTGTGGCCAAACTTTTATCACTGTTCCTGCTTTCTTTATCACACTGCTCTGCCCAGGCTTCCCATCTAGTTGAGGAATCCCCAGGCAATGAGACATAAAGCAGGGACTACATCCAAACCTATCACACAGCCATGAATGCAGATGGCAGGAGGCTCAGAGACAGGATTGTCTTGGTGCTCTTTCTCTGAGCTGAGATGGCAGCTTGACCCCTGCAATAGCTCTTTCCATATTCTCCAGTTGAATGGAGGCCCATCTAAATTTAACAAACCCTCTTTGTGAGCCTCATGCCAGGCGTGAGGGTGACCCTATCCTTCTTTGAGGAGTGGAGACAGGAATCAGATAAAGAACATGGCCTCAGAGCCAAAACTGTTTTCTCTGTGATACCAATATTGCAACACTGTCAGTGCCACCATGGGACAAATCATAATCTTATTCCCACAGGGAGAGGGGAATCTATCAATCAGGGTCACCATCTCACCATGCTCCATAGATCACTCCCAGTCACATTAGATCAGTTTAAAAGGACCTCTGTACAGCTTTTGGAGGTGTCAGGAAGAAAAACCTGGATGTTATTTTTATCTGATTATCGTCCAAACAAAGTCAACGTGACAGGCTTCAGAATTAAACAGGGCTTTAAAACCAGTTTGGCTGCTTTATTGCCACGACCTGAGTGAATGAAGCACCTGGATGGAGAAGGCAGGTCCCAACAGACCAGAGGCAGACTTCTGGCAGCGATATTGAGGGCATCTCTCAGCAGTGGGGTGGTTAAAACTCACGGGCATTTCCAGAGAAAGTGTTTTAATTGCTGAACACCAGCTAGCAGCACCTGCTTCCATGGATGCACTGATGTCTCTACTTTCTCTCAGCGCTACTATTTCCAGCTCTCAGGCAAACAGCACTTCACATTTAGCTAATTACTCCGAGAGCAGCAGGGTTTCTAGGGCTGCAGATTTCACACAGTTTCTATTAATATCCCCCAGGGGCTTCCAGGTTTGTGCTTCTTTGGGATAACACTGATCTCCCTTTGCCAGGACCACTCAGGTCTTGTGCATCCACTCACTACCGACCACTTAACACGGCAGCTAGCAAATAATCTCCCTTATCACACAGCCCTCCTGATAAAGCTGCTCTGCAAGAGCGATGAGGGCTGGTGCCTGGTTCCCTCAGACCTGCCCCTGGCTCCAGTGGGGACCGGAGGCTCCTGGCAGGAGAGGAGCAGATGCCTTGGGCTGGAGCTGTGTGGGAATTGGTGCTGTCCT
This sequence comes from Argya squamiceps, assembly GCA_037834095.1. Classification (NCBI taxonomy): domain Eukaryota; kingdom Metazoa; phylum Chordata; class Aves; order Passeriformes; family Leiothrichidae; genus Argya; species Argya squamiceps. The sequence goes on from JBBMKD010000102.1 coordinate 5,049,711, forward strand.
TCTCCCCGTTGTGATTCTTATCTTGCTGTCGCCAAACCCCCCACTGCCTTGAGCTAAATACCACAGCTTTAGAAGGCATGAGGAGGGGCAGGTGCCTAAAACCAGCTCCCTGCCTGGCAGCCTCCCGTGTGGGTGCCCAGGGAGAAGCAGGGACAAGAAACTCCTCCTTTTGCCCCCAGAACAGAGGGATATGAGCACTGACATAGGAGAGCCCAAGATATAATACTTTAGAAACCAAAGGCAGCTCTAAACCCCCTCATGCATTTGCAGCCCCCTCCTGCCTGCACGCAGCCGTGGCTGCAGTGAGGATTCAGATGGGCCACATTCATTCTGGTTTAAAAAGCTCATCTGGCTTTGCCTTAAATTTATGGGGATCACAGGGAATCAAAGAGCGCACGGCTGGGAGTTTAAGAAGTGTTTTGTTCCTCTGAATTACATGAATCCTAAAAGATCTCCGGCATCAAAAGCACCCATTAACCCCAGCAACTTTGTTATTGTCATAAGGGGCTTGTTTTTACTCTCTGTTGCACTTCCCAAAGCTTAAAGTCAACAGAGACAGGTCTGTTGACTCCACTGCACTTTATTAGCCTGATAGCAGAACCCATGACCATTCTCTTTGCAGTGATTACAGAAAACTTGAGATAGAGGGAGAAAATTTAGAACAAGAAGCACCCAAGTAAGTACATGCAATAATGTGAAAAAATCTGCATCAGTCCATGAATCCCCTTGGTAGTCCTTGTGCTTTTGCAGTCACAGTTGCTTTTTTTGCAAAGAAGTTTTCTTTCCCACTTTCTTGAATGATTAACAGGAATAACTCACTAGTGAGAGCTGGGGAAACAAGGTAGCAAAAAAGTACTGTGCTATCCCACATAAATCAAGAAAGGAAAAAGCAATAGTTATAATCCCCTAATTACTTATAGCCACAGTCACTGCCTGCCCAACATCTTTATACCAGTGGCAATCCTGAAACCCAGATCAAGACTTCATTGTTCTTCTTGGGGGGGGGAAAATCCAACATTGTGTTAGTGTAAACTAAAGAGTTGCAAGCAATAAAAGGCTGTTTTGGGGATGGCTGGCATGGAGGTTACAGGCGACAGCTGGTGGGTGTCTGATGGGGCTGCCCTTTCTAGCTACCATCTGGACTTTGCATAGGACAGGCGAGAATAAGCTACTTATACCTTAATAAGGAAAAAGCCTGTAAAAATGGAATGGGGGGTGGTGGTTTGGCTGCGAGATCACTTTGTAAATAAACAGGAACACGAGCTTGGACTTTGCTGCTCTACGCAGGCTGAGGCAGGGACAGCAGCTGGAGACTGAAAGCACCTAGAAGTCACAGGGATATATAAACACTCTGTCCCTGATGCATTAGTGTGTGTGAAATCTGTTTAACAAATTAATTTGGTTGTTATTATCACTGTTTAATCAGAGCGAGGACAGGAGCACCAATGCACTGATGGGGCTGATTCTTCCACCCAGACAAACACAAGGCAGAACTGTTGCAGCCCATTGAAACAGGTGGATGGTGCCAGGGTTGCAAAATTAGAAGGAAATGGTGCAGGAGAGAAACACAGGACCAACATGCACTTGACAGGGGCTGTCAGCACACAGAGATCCCTATTCACCCTCACTTTGGGAGGAGACTGGCATTAGGGTGGACCAAACTTACCCCTTTACTTTAAAAAGAGTGATTTTACTGGGCCTGGCATTTCCCCACAGCTACTTGGAACTGCACAAGTAATGCAAATTAGAAATAAATAGGGAATAAACTCACTTAAATACCAGTTTCCCTGCAGGAGGGGTCCAAAAGATCTATAAGAGCTGTTGACTCCAACCCTTGGTTCACCTCGGTGTGAAGGTGAGCAGGGTGAAGTTATCACAGGAGCAGTGCTGAGAGCTGTCAGCCTAAAATAAAAGGTTTTGGCAGATCAGCTCTGCAGATGTTTTGCCTTGCCCCTCTGCCCCACCAGCCCTGGGGGCACCTGGTCCTGGCACTGGTGCTCAAACTGGTGATGGGTTGGGTCCAACCCCAAGCAGCTGAGCTGTGGGGGCAGTCGCCTTCCGAACAACAGAGATAGAAGCTGCCACTGCTCTTCCTGCCAAAACTCATCTGTCATAGTCTTAATTTGCTCCTCTGCATCCCAGATCTGGTCCCTTCCCCACCCTGCAGCTGGCCAAGGGGAAGCAAGGCTTGTCACCCTTTCGTTGGCACAGCCCCCACCCACGGCAGCCCCTTCCCCTGGGAATCCCCGGCTGAGGAACTGCAGGTGGTTTCCAGTCCTGCCAGTGTGGCTTCTCCGGGAGTCTGGATGCATGAGATGCCTCTCCTTCCACCTCATCCTGTCCCATTCTCTCTGGAGAGGAGCATGACACGGATATTTCACTGTTTTACACAACCCTTTGTCTTCTCCAGTTTTAGCATTTTTGCCCCAAAACCCTTTTCCATGCTAGCCTTCCCGTGCTGCCCTGTTGCAATTAACTCGCAGCATCATTAAGGTGTGGAAAAAGCAACACCAGCAAAACTTTTGCTCCCTCCAGCAGTGCTTAAACCATGTTTCAATCCCTGTCTCAAGCAAGTCGCCCTCATGTCAGCATCCAACCTGACCCAGTATCCAAACTCCAAACGCTCTGGGCCATAACCCGAGCAGGGAGCAGATAACCAGCAACATCAGATGCTACTTAGAAAGCATTTTGTTCCCGATTAAAGCCAAAACATGTGCTAAGAGCTGCCGAGGGAAAGTGCAGAGCATCTGATTTCCCTCTTTTGCTAACACACTCGGAGGAAGAGGTGACAAGTTAGTGGAAATGGCTGGAATTTGCAGTCAAACGTGCTGCGTGCATGAATAGGAATTGGAAGGGAGGAGACAAACAAGCAATGTACTGCACGGATTTCCTCCAGTGATGCTGGAGCTTATACAAACCAATTAGTCCCTCATCAGATAGCAACCCTATCCCTATCACCATACTTTTTATTTCCTAACAGCTAGGTGGTTGGTGTTTTAGTATTTTCTTTTAAATTATTTCTCTTCTCTTTAATTTTCCTGGGGGAAGATGTACCTGAAGATCCAGGCAATTGCTTCTCCATGCTCTGACATGGTTTTGCCATGAGGTAAATTTATGAGTGTCAAATAAGTTGCTCCTTATGCCAATGTCACAGAAATACGAGTGTGTGGGAGTGCTGGTGGCTTCTGCTTAGTGGAGTTGCCAAGGATTGTGCTAATTAGCAATTGGAAAGACTTATATTTTAGAGGTGTGGAGTGATCCAGGGAGGCAAGTTAAGGCTCGTCTGAAAACTGGTAAAGGCTGTTCTGCATGGACCAGCTGCAAACGGACTTTGGGCTTTTTGAGAGACCTCAAAAAATTTGGCTGGCTAAATTCAGGGGTGTGCCTCACTCAGCCCTGCCATGATTGAACCAAGGGCTCTGACTGCATCTCCTGGAGCTACCTGACCTTAGGAGCTGGAAACTGAAAGAAACTGTTTTATCTTGGGCTCCCTTCACAGCTCTGGGCTCCTGCTAACCCCAGCGGCTGCTGGCTGTCTCAGGGCTGGGCTGTCCATCCTTTTACTCCTTGTGGTTATTTACAGTGGTGAAAAGATGGAGCAAATGACTGGTGAATGCAGCAGTGACAGAAAGAGGCTGAGGTGGACCTTTGGGTGATGGGAAGGAAGTTTTTCACCCAGTTTTTCACTGTGCCAGTGGTCAGCTGAAGTGAATAAGTTGTATGTCCCATGTGTGAGTTGCAGCTTTACCTGCTGCTGAGCTGCCTCATTCTTTCCTACACGTCAGGCATAACCAAGAAAGAGCTGTTTTGCCCTGCTGTAGCCCCAACAGCACCCCACGGGGGTCTCTAAGATGGGAGCATGTTGGGGAACCTTCCTCTTTGTAAAGGCTGGAGATGACAGGAGTTGTTGCTCCCCTGCATCACTGTGGCATCACTCCCTGCAGTGGCAGCATATCCAGAGCTGGAATGGCTGGGCTGTGGCAGCTCTGACTGCCTGACATCAAAATAAACCCATCCCAGGACCCACAGCATCACCAGCACTGGAGAAGGTGTTTCCCTTTAGGGAGAGCAGCTAATCCAGGGTCCAGCAGCTCCAGCATGAGGAAAGCCCCTGGCCATGCACATTATCTGATGTGCAGTGCCTCATGTTGGGGGTAAAGCTGGAGACCAGCTGAAATGACAGTGCCTGAGGGAACACATTGCATCATCCAGCACATCCCCAGCTGCCAGAGCCATGGGAAAGGCCCTTTTCCAGAGGACCAGCACACTGATCTCAGCTCAGGGAGCTCTTCTGAGCTGAACAGGCTGGGGTCTGGACTCCAGAGCAAAGCAGCAGCAGATTTGAGGGGAGAGGTTCTGCATGGAAGGTGACGGGGGCAGAAAGAGCAGGTTGGGAATATCTCCATCATCACAACTGAATCCAGAGGGAGATGCATGTTGACAGCCTCAGCGTCTTGCTTTCGACAACTGATTTGGCAAATTTGGGCCTGTGCAAATAAGTAAGAGCAGATGTGTCAAATGGTTTTTATTTCCTAGAATTAACACTAGATACAAGAGTACTAAAGGAAGTGGCCTGCATGTCCCTGCTGTGGGAGCCCCTGACCCTCTCATACCTTCTCTTTACCATTCCCTGACCAGATATAGCTTTCACTTGCACTAGAATAAATGAGATTGGCTGGAGCCACAGCAGATATCAACCAGCACACATGAGAGCTGAGGAGGACCAGCTCTTTTCACACCATTTGCTGTGTACATGCAGATAATGAGTTTGCCTGTTACTTGTTTTTAGCTTCCTAAAACAAGTTTTAGCAAGTCCTTCCAACATGAGGGGATCACCCCGCGACACCACATCTCCCTTGATTTCCTCTGGAACAGAAACGCTTTTGAGATCCCATTTTTAACTCTGTTCACACAAAATGTGACAGTTTTAGCTATATCGGAAGACCAGCCTGACCCTGGCAGCCGCTCGCACTGTGATCAGAATAGTTATCAGTCAAACCCTGGTGTGTGATGTCTGGTGGCAGTGAGGATGGAGCTGCTCTTGCCAGGATGTGATGCACGCAGTGAGAAGCAATGAAGCACAGCCCCACAGAAACAGACAGGTGGAGGAGGAATTGTCTTGAAGTCAGACACAAGCCCGAGCTAGCCATCCTGGACTCCCTGTATGGTCCACAGGGAAAAACAGGTCCTTTCAGGGAATGACTCATCTTGTACTAAAATAGGTCAGAGGAACTGCTCTCCAGCAGCATCTGACTCCTCTCCACAGGCTGTAAAAGGAACCTAAGGGGGACTAGTTCAGATTTAATCAACTTATTTTCACTTGCCCAGTGTTTGTTGGTGTGAGTCGCAGCCAGGCTGTACAAACTTTTCCCAAGTCAGTGGGAGTCGTGTCAAAGGGCTTTGGACCTGACACTTCACTGTCTGAGTCAGACTCTGCATTTCCCAGAAAACCCCTGGACTTAAAGGGCTGGTCAGGGCTGAGCTAGAAGGAAAACATGCACCTTAACCCCGTGTTCTAGAAAATAAGGACAGGCAGCACATCCAAACAGGGAAGTTCTGTCTTTTATTTTAAACACTCGAGCAGCATAAGACACTGCAGAGTTAGGCGTGGCATCTTTTTTTCCCCCTGTTATCTTTCCAGTGAAAACGAGGTCACACTTTTCACTGTCGCAATTCCTGGGACTCTCATCATCTTTCAGCCTGCTGCATTCTCCTTCCTCCAGATTCTCCCCTTGATCTGGAGTATGTTGAAGTCAATGAAAATCGACGATGATGGAAAGAGGCACCAGAATCCCTCTCTGGGAGAAGGGCACCAGATTTCTTGTTAACTCCTCCCTTCACCCTCTCTCAGCAGAAGCCGATGACAGGATTATTTTTTATCGAGATGCAGATACTACACACAAGCAGCACAAAAGATCAGCGATTAGCCTTTGCATAAGCAGCCAAGATTGCTTTTTCCTGACCTTATCAATCTGGTATTTGAATTTCTAGGGAGTTTTAGTGAGTGGGTTTTCTCGGGAAGCTGAAATCCTTCCTTTTAACACTCGCACAAAGTTCCTGCTAACTTCGCTGGAATTAGTTTCTCATTCAGGATAAAACCAGATAGCTGTCCATGACTTGTCTGAGTTCAGGAAGGCTTTCAGGTTGCCAGGGATTTCCTTTTCCTTCCTTTGCCCCACATTTCGACACAGCCTATAAAATGAGAACAAGTTATTTCCTGTGTAGTAGAACAGGAACAAAAATATCCAAATGCACGTGGCTGCCTACCTACAAGCTACAAGTCTGAGCTTCCATGGAAGATCCAGGGTGTAATTCTGCTGCTTAAAGGCAGACATCTGGTCCTGTCTGAGATGCCTGAGGGCATCTCAAATTTGTGCACAGGGCTGGCAGGTACAACACAGGAGCTGCAGGAAATTCTTCTAGAAATCCCCACCATTTGGTAATCAAACTCCAGAGCCCAAATAACCCTTTTTTTTTTCATTCAGCCTCAGCAAATGATGGTTCATTTAGGCAACCAAAAATGCAGTTTGACTGGGCATCTCCTGATAGGTCTTGAGCACCCAGTGATCCTGTGAAACTATAGATCTGTGCAAGAAGCAAGAGATCTGGCTTCCTTTCACACTCTCCTTAAAATAAATTTTCAAACTTAGTACTGAACTACTCAGACAACAGTTTCTTTAACCTGCAAGGGAAAAGGGATTATTTTCCCGCTCCCTGTGTCCCTCCAGCACTGTTCCACCGACTGAGCAGGATACTTTTAAAAGTAACACCTCCTGGGGGCTGAGAAGCTGGAAGTCCACAGCCTGCTTTGGGTCTGCGCACCTCAGACCCTCCTCACAGTTCCTGTGGCCTTTTGAACACTAAAAACCCACCAAGTCCACATCTGTCAACCTGCAGGGCTTTGGAGGAAGAGCAGGGGGCAGTTTGGAAAGTCAGGTCCATGTAAAGTGTTGTGTTGAAAGCCAAACTCCTCCCGTAGTAGCTCTGACTGGACCAGTGCTGAAGGACTGAGCCAAGGGGCCACTGCAAATAGGAGCAAAGAAGCTCCTGGACCTCAGGGTGAGGCATTTTGGCACAGAGAAAATCCTTCCACATTTTCACTGCTCTGCTTTCCACCTTCTGACCTGCAGTACTCCTGACAGCATCCTTCCCCAGGCTGTCACTGCTGTAAGGCTGCAGGTCTTTTCTCTGGCAAAAGGAACTAGAGATGGGATGAGCACTTTTAACAGCTTTTGGTGTTTTTCTCACCTACTTTAGCCCTAATTCTGCAAAGCAAAAGGAGCACCACATTAATTCTGGCCAGGCTTTGCCCCCTGGTCACTTGGGGAATCCAGGTGTTTTCTTGAAGGCAGAAAAAGCATTGTGGGATCCCCAGAGAGGACACGCCAGCGGGTCTGGGTGAAGCACATGGATCCCAACCCCTGCTTGCAGGCAGAGGTGAAGATAAGCAGTTGGCTCTCTGATCTTCTTGAGGGAGAAGCACAGAAGCAGCCACAGCAGGGTAGTGAAGGGAGCCCTGGCACACTGAACAAAGGAGAACAGAGTGAAGTAAGCATGGAAAAGTCCTGCTGTGGATATAAAAATCAGCCAGGGGAGAGTTACAAGACCAACAGGTCTTGTCTGCATGTTCTGCTTTGCTTCAGTGTGGAGGAGCTTCCCAGAGAGACCCTGCTCCTGTCTCCTGTGAGCAAGCAGTTCAGTGGAAAGCAGTGCATTTATTTTTAGCTTTGTGCAGCAATTAGGCAATGGGGGGGGGGGGAATTGGGGGGTGGGAACTGGGGAGATGTTCTCAGGAAGAAAAATTTTGACAGTTTCCTTAAAAAGATAAGATCTATCCCATTCCAGTAGGTGATAATAGTTAGCACAGGAAACCACTGGGGGATTTTTGCTGCGTGTCTTGTTCTTGTGAAAGTCGCCTACTGACACCCTTGGATTTTGGCCAAGTGTCTACCTGAACAACAAGAACCTTCTTCCAAATTGCCTATCCACCCCAGGAAGGTATGTTCCCTCCAATCCCCAGGGACGTGGTAGACAGGTATTTCCTGGGTCTGGCTGTGATTCCCCCAGTTCCATTTCCTGCCACCTGGAATTCTCCACCCCACCCCTCCAGCTGCTGCTGGTGTCCTGTGACCTCCCTGAGCAGCTTCAGACAGAGCCAGAGCCGGGAGGTCTCACACAAAGCATGAGTGCTCAGCAGAGCCCAGTGACCTTGGGGAGGGACTGGTAACACCAGGGAAGGGAGGAAGGCAATTGTCTTGCACTGGCACAGCTGCTCGCTCAGGGAACATCTATTCAGACTCAGGAGCAAACAGATGGTTTTCTCCCACTGGCCAATCCATTCTTTCTTTTTCTCCTGACACTGCCCAAAGGGGTCACAGCAAGAATGGTGACTCTCCGTGTCCCTAATGTATGTGCATTGTCCTCCCTGTCCCACACAGAGCAGAAGTGACCAAAGTCAGATGGATAACAAAGCTTCTTGACCTATTGGATGAGTAAAAAGTGCAGTTTTCCCTGTCCAGCTTCAGATCTGCTTGTGCCACGGCCATTCCTGGCTGTTCCCCCTGCGAGGCCGTGCACAGGGGGAAACTGGAGGCTGGTGACAGAGCCAGGGGCTGAATCGTGTTTCAGCAGCTTGGGCACATCCGTGTGCTCTAAGCCAAGAGGAATGCAAACTGCTCAGCGATGAACAACTGCTCCAGCAGCCCACAGCCAAAAGGAGACACTCTGGGGCACGTCAGGCACTGACCCAGGCTGCCGTGGAGGGAGCTGTCAGATTGTGTTATCACAGGGGCAAAGCTGCATCTTCTGCTCGGGAAATAAATGTCGCTGCTTTGGCGGGGTGGTTGTAGAGAGGCAAGAGACCATTACCCAGCAATTATGCTCTATCTCGCTGACGTTATCTCTTAATTGCACATTTGCAAGTGCTTCTACTTGCTGGGTGGTTGCAAGGAGGAAGGTGAAGTGGGGTTGCCTGTCTGGGAGATACCCAAGCGACCTACACCACTGCTAATTTTTAAGATATAACAGTACAGTTGCACTTCTGCACCACTTAATGGTTATCCCTGGATTTTCTGTGGAAAGAACTTCAAATGGTACAATTGGTGCTCATCCAGGACTTCATCAAAACCCTCAAAGTGACAAGGATGATCAAGTACACCTTGAAAACATAACTTTTAAAGAAGAAGCATAAGAATAGCCACTCAATACTCAGACATTTCTATCTCCTTCCTTTTCCTCAGGATTTTGTACCAATCCATGGCCATCCAGGAACATCTGGTCCATCATTACATTGCACAACATGACTGCTCGCAGCTTGACGTCGCCTGCAGAAACAGAAATCAGAACCACCCATCCTAAAAGCCATCTGACACTGCAGCAGAGGAATTGTCACTGGTGGCTGCCAGAACACTGCATATGACACATATTTTCAGGACTGTCTCTTTCCAATGTACGGCAGCAACACTCACAAACATCTGCCTGTGCATTATAGCATGGCTGATTTTTAAAGACTGGGCCTTGGATCTTGAAAGACAGCTTGGCACAAAGATCTGAGGAAATCACCCAGGAATTAGGTTTCTGGGTAGTTCATCTGATGTATGTGTCTGTTCCTTAAGTCCAATAATTGTAGTAGAGGTCTGTGCTCTCTCTACTAGACTTTGCCACCTCTCCATTTTTTCTGAAGGTATTTTAGGCCTGGAGCCACAGTTTCTTTTTAGGACATTGGGAGTCTCTCCAAAAGAATTAATTTTAATTTTTCCAAGTATTGCAATTAGCTGTGTGCCTTCATCTTTAGTCAACTCCAAATTCTGATGGGTTGTACATTGAGTTTTCTGTCATTGATGTAGTGACATTGGTAGAAACCCATAATGTAGGTGTCTGGCTAAAGCTGGACCTGGTTCACATGGAACAATCTTTCCAAACACCGCAAGCCTGAGGCCAGTGTTGTTGGGCTGATAGAGGAAAACCCCAGAAGCACCAGTCTGAGCACCAGTAATAAAACTGAGATATGTTTGGTTGTCCTTGGCTCTCACAGGACTGAGCCCCAAGATGACCTTAGCTCTGGGATCTGAGACTCTGCTTACAGACTCTCCTGGTACTGGAGCCACTGGGGACATGTCACACCAGAGGGATGAGGTTGATTGAAACCACCACTGATGTGGCAAAGGCTGAGAGCTACAAGACGGGCTGTCACTATCAATGCTACTTGCTGTTGATGATAACAGTGTTATTTCAATGAAACTTTTGGTGGCTTAGAAGGTTGGTGATCTTTCCCATTGCTTTTTGAATTGAAAACTGAGCTGAGGGCCATGTACAGGCTCAGAGGGAGAAATCTGACTTCAGTTCCCTGGTGGGACATTGCCTGATGCTTCTGACCTGATGGATAACTGGTGTGGCCACATACCTTTCCTTGTTTCACTGCTGCTTAAAACCTCTCTGAGATGATAATAAACCTTTTTGGCTCAATTTTTGTTTGTTTGTTTGTTTGTTTTCTTTAATATGTTTGAAAAGTAATTATGCTCAGCATTTTTTCCACCATGGTGCTATTGGAAATCTGGTCACTGCAGAGTCCCCGGGCACATGTCAGCGCCTCGTCACAACCTGGAATGTTTTCTGCCAGGAATGATGAGACATGACAGTTCCCATTGAAGGGTATTCCTCCCAGATAATTCCAGTTTCCAAGGTCCCAGGCTTTGAAGATAAACTTGTTGCTTGTTTGGTTTCCTAGCAACTTGTGCTCCACAGGCAGAAATGCATTCCTTGGACCCCGAGCTCGACCTCGATGCTTGGAGCTGGGATGTGCTCTGCTCTGCCCCAGTGAAAGCAGCTGCCTGAAAACACAGGAACAGAGTGAGAAAGCTGGGGCTGGAGCAAACCCTCTGATTAGATCCCAGTCATTGTTGTTCAATAGAATTTTAAAGTTAAAACAATACATCTGGCCAGCTGTGAGGGTGGAGATAGCTTGGGTTTGGCTGTTTGTTCTGGGGAGTTTGGCCCTGATGCCATGAAGTGGCTAAACTGATAATCCAGAGTCAGACAGCACAGCCTTTACTGGAGCTTCATCTTCAGATGAGAAGCCCAAGGATCCATTTTTCCATGAAACATGGTGAGGAAAATCATCACCACCAGTGAGACCCCTCAGGGGTGAATCTAGAGAAAAAAGCAGTTTTGGCCACCTGAAAGGCACATGAATCTTAGCCTTGGTATTTTGATTGAGCTGTTGAAAAGAACAAAGGGCAAACCTAACTTAATCTGCACATTGCCTGGTTATCAATATTTATTTTGTTATTTCTTCTGGTTATTAGAAGCTCACCTCCACTGCAACTTATAGCTTAGGTGCTTCAGCTCCAGCATCCCAAAGAACCCTTCAAACTCAGATTTAGTTTCACCAGTCTGTATCGAGGTGAGTGAAGGACAGACCTAACAGATACTGAATTTGATTCTCTGTATCCCACTCGATCAGAGGTTTTTTGTAGGCATTTCTCACTGGGCGCCAGGTGGGAAAAGATCTCCCACTTGTGTCCCAGTCAAGAAAGTAAAAGATGATCAGTTCTCCAGCTCAACAGAATAATGGACAATCCTGTGCCAAAGCCACTGTCACCTAAGTAGCTGCAGCTTAGAATGAAAAAGTCTCTTACTTTTTAGACAGGGAGGGCATTGCTAAATACCAGTGAGGTCTTGATCTTGGGGCTGAACAGGGTCTTCTGAATGCCAGTATTACACTTTATATAGCCACCTTTTCTGAATTTGTCTAACAAATTTAATCAGAGCTGTCAATGACTATAAGAAGATTTTTGTCCTATTTCAGTTAACTCAGGGCATTATTTCCCGAGGATAATCTTTAGTGAACATAGCACTGCATTGTGGTCCAGGGAGAAAACTGAATGTATTGCTCAGTTTGAATTATAGCATATTACTGTCAAGGGTGTTCCTTCAAAAAGCTGACACCTTCTAATTACATCTGTGAGACTCTGAGAAAAATGGTATCCCGGGGAAAAAAATTGCTTGGCACCCACTTTGTTAGTTTTAGCCTGATGTTCATTTCTAGCCATTCATATAGGGCTGAGTCATACAAGAGAAGCCTGTAAGGGAATCACAAACAATCTGTCTGGCTGGAGGAAATCAGGAGCCATTTCAAGTGTGCATTGCCTCACTCCATAGTTAGTGGCCGGGGCTATTAGAGACTCTGGAGACTCTGAAAATAGAGAGGGCATTTTTCTATCTGAATAGTTCTGCAGATAGACTGGAGATGGGACAAAAACAAGTTTTGTGAGGGAAAGACCATCCCAGGCAGAGCCAGAATCAGATGCACCATTGGAATCGGATGCAGTCATCCCTCACCTGCCCAGGGCATCTCTAAATCTCAGCTGACAATCTTTTCCTTCTGTCTTTAGGCAACATTTTTCACCTCCCCTGAACTAGTTTGAAACCTTTAATTCCATTCTGCCTGTTCTTCCAAAAATGTGGAGCGACAAGTGGAAACTCATCTCCTCGTGGGGGAAGAAGCAGGCAGGAAGAGGGGGGAGCACTGCGTGAATATTAAAACATTTGCAGTGTGAAATGTTGAGTTATGAACAACAACAGTACACCTTGTGCTAATTGCATGATGCCAGGCCTGTGCTGGCACATGGGGTGTCCCAGGAGGGCTGGCAGCAGTGCTGGGGGGGATACATGCCCTGGGCTCAGCAGGATGTGATCCAGGACTGAGATGCTTTGGCTGAAGATGCAAAAAAACCCTGCGTGGTGCAAACCTGCCAGTGCAGGAAACTGGTTCTCCCCATGCTGGTGAGGCTGGTGTATGCCTGGAGGCAGCATTATGATCTCATTTAAGCATTCATCCACTTTGTGTGTATGCTCTGATTTACTCACGTTTGCTAAGGGACCCTCTCAATTCCTGGCCCAAACAGCTCTGTGTGGTGGAGAAAAGTTTTTATTCTTCCAGTGCCATTTAATGGTGGAGCTGTAAAGCTTTGGTCCTGCTCTGATGGCAGATGAGGACCCAGAATGCCTGTCTGTCCCCCTTGGCTGCAGAGTGGAAGGGAAGAGGTCAGGTCTGAGCAAAGCACCTTGTTCCTGCTCTTGGTGCTGATAAGGTACCAGAAAAGTTGTGCAAGCCCTATCAGAAAATGAGAACTTGCCTGAGGCTGTAGGCTTGGTAAGCTCAGAGTAAAATGATTCCTGGCTGATGAGTAGGACATGGAGTAGTTAAAGACTTGGAGTTTCTATGGGGTTTGGGGCCATCAGAGCTTGAAGGGGGTGAAATGCAGTAGATGTCCAAGGCAGGAAGCATCACTGCTGCATTAATATGGAGTGAAAACGGGACACAATATATCTAGGAATGGAGAAAAATGACCCTGGTGAGAGCTGTCATTCCCTGGCACCTGTGTGTCTGTTTCTCACACTGCTGTACTTCATATGGCCTTTGGCTAAGTCACAGGACAATGGCTTGTTCCAGTGTCTGAATTATCAGTGCGTTTCACATCTGGGTCGTGGAGACCTTGCAACTTTAACCCTGAATCTATTACCCCAAGCACAGATAAAAGAGCCTAAGATTTGTGGTATGAGAAACCTGATGAGCTGTATCCAACATAGTGAACAAACTTGGAATGCTCAACTTCAGAGGAGTTATAAAGTAGAGCAGGAAAACCAGGAACATGCTCAGAAAACTCAACCAGGTGAGAGGTCACTGCTGTGGTAAAGCATCTGCTACAGGGATTTCTTTGCCAAATGTGAAATTTTGGGAAGGACCTGTGGATAACCCAGAAAAGCACATTTCCTACTGTCTGCAGGCAGCACCTGCACACTTCCCTGTCCAGGAGTTCCTCCGGCACCACTGCAGATTCCTGCTGAGGGGTATTCAAAGGGACAACCAGATCAGGGTGCCTCAGTTCCCCACAGTGCTCATGGCCTGTGTGAGGGCCTTGATCCCTGCTCATGGGCAGTGCCAGGTCAGAGCAGAGAACTCTCATTCCACTGATGGATTTGTTATATTATTTCACTTCTTGGCCCAATATCTTATGCTATGCCTATCTGAGCAGACACAATATCCCTGGAGTGTGCAGTGGCTGTGGTTTTAGGTTCCCCTGGGCACAGCAGTTCTCATCTGATGTCTGTGTTTCTCCTGGATGACTTTATGGATGACTTTATCAGAGATGAAGGTGAGAGCTTGTCTGCTTTTTGAACACAAGGGGACGATTCAGACCTTTTGTGAGGGATGATCAACCACAGTAAATAAAGCTGCTGCTTGTGGGAGTAACAATTAAAACCCATTATAACCTGCTTAACTAGTCAGGGACTGAAGTGCCTGGAAGAACTTGCTCTGTCCTCCCTTAGTGCTGTTTTGCTTGGCCCATTTGCCTGATTTGGGAAAAAGATTGTGTTCTGAGGGGGTTATCTTGAAATTCCTGCTCTCATGACCGGGGCAGTTACCTGGTTCCTAAGGATCATTGATACCATAGAAAAAAAATAGAAGATTCCCAAGTGATCCTTCAGAATTGAGTATTTTGATTCATGGGACATGCAGCATGCAACATATCGTGTTCAGGACAGGCAACACATCACAAATTTAACCAAACTCTGTTTCAGGTCAATCTCTGAATTTACCAAACTGCTGCTCTGATGTTTTCAATGGAGTTACCTGAAAAACAGATGAGTTGGTGTGACAGGTAACTGGTGTGGAGGCCTCTTGCTGGCTCAGGGTTTGGAGAAGGGAAAACAGGGGCAGAGAGCCCATGTCTACATGGAAAAGGCAGGGTCTGAGCTGCTGGGGCCTGTGAGCTGATGACTCACGGGCCGGATTAGTGAGTGTGAGCCATGGAAACTGGCTGGGTGTCTGACTGCCCCCACTGCCAGCCAGGAACACTCAAGAGCCACCTCAGCCTTACTTTCTCCTTTTTCTAGAAGAGTACAACATGGCAGGGCTTATCTCCACTGATTATTGCTCTGTTTTCAAGAACTATAAGGAAAGAAAAGCCATGCCTTTTCCCCTCCCTCTCTCTCTTTTCAGGAGACCTGCTCATGGCCACGTTTTTTGCATGCCTTCCAGATACCATCAGAAAGGAATGGCTTTTCCCAGGTCTTTCGTGCAGCTCAAGGCATTTATTTGGCTTTTGTGGCTTCTTTGTGTGTGGCAGTGCTTTTATTTGGGCAGCACTGAGACAGGTGGGGTGTCAGTCATAGTTTGCCAAAGCCAAGGGGCCCATTGGGATCATGTGCTCATGGCATGGCCATGGCATAAAAATAGGAGCTGTGGTTTGATGTGCCCAAATATGTGCCTGTGGGTGACCACAGGTGACCACACCCCATGGCTACTTGTCTGGGATTTGGGGATGCCTAGAAATTTTGTTCAAATGGGGAAAGTCTTCATAATTCACAAGGATGGGAAGTCAGGAAGGAGAAAGGGGACACATCATGAGGAATTCCTCTACCAAGGACAAAGCTGCCCATGATGTCCTGGCTAAGAATGATCCAGACCTTTTGTACAGCTGGGTCAGTGGGGGAAAAGCTGCCTTCAGCACATGTCCAAGATGGGTGGTGAGGCACTGGAACGGGTTGCCCAGAGAAGTTGTGGATGTCCCTTTGCTGGAAGTGTTCAAGACCAGGCTGGATGGGCCTCCTGAGCCACCTGCTCTAGTGGAAGGAGTTAGAATGATCTAACTACATGATCTTCATGACCCCTTCCAACCCAAACCATTCTGATGGTTCTCTGACAGGTGCCAGTCCATCCATGTTCCCCTGCCACCAGACACACAAAGACAGATGTTTTACTTTCCTGTGCTCTCCAGTGCACCAAGTCAAAATGGGAATGGTGTGTTTAAATGTTACACCCCCTTCTGCCACAGTACGACTGGCAGTCATTTGCTCCCTGCTCCTGGAGAAGGGACTGCAGATTTCAGGGAAGAAAATGTCATCACTGGAAAACCAAATGTGAAATGCATGTGTTGGAGATTCAATATCTATTCAAGGATAGATGTTCTTGGCTGAGATGCCATTGTTTATTTTGTTGTGGGAGGTGTTCACTAGAGGTCTGGTTTGTCTTCCCTCTCCTCTCTGTGCTCTCAGTAGCATCTCTGATGTGCCCTGGATGACAAAGCTCTTGTCCTCCTTCCTCTCCATCACTTAAGATGTCACCCTGAAAGAAGGATGGGTTACAGGACTAAAGCTGAGGAATGGGTGGGTCTTTCTGCTGCCCTCCCTTGCCAAGATGGAGCTGGCAGCCAACCAGAGAAGTGTGGAGGGAAAATGGAGAGAGGAGAGGTTTGTGTTGCTCTGTGATGTGAGATGGGACAGGCCTGGACCCATGCAGGACTGGTTTTGTCCAGCACGGTGACATGGTCAGTGTCCCACTGGTGACACCACACATCCCCTTGGCCACCCGTGGGGGAAACCACAGAGGTGGTGGCAGGGCCACCCCTGTCCCCACCCTGATCCAGGAGCTCACCCACCCTAACCTAATCCCTTCTCTCCCTGCCTTTAGCTCTGAGCTCACAAACTCTGAGGCCTCTGTGACTCCAACTAAGAAGATGCTCAGATTTTTACCAGCTTGGACACAGCAGCCTCATGGCATGAGGGATGAGCCAGGGGCATTCCTGCAGGGCAGGCAAGGCTTTGTTCAACTAAGTGGTTTTCGGTTTTGGCCAACTGTGCCATGTCAGTCCCCTACTAGGGATTGTGATGGAGGGAGACAGCCTTAGGTTAAAAATAAATATCTTTGGTAATTAACAGCCATGCTTGGGGGACTTCTGAGCACCATTCATTTCTCAAAGCGTGAGTTCCCAAATGAGGGCAGTTTTGTCCAACTTGCTTTTAGTGACACATCCACTTTGCTTTTCCAGGGGGATTTGCTGCTGTTCACATTGCAGTGACATAGAGGTATTTATGGTCTTAGATTTCTGCTTATCTGATCCACCCCTGCCCTCCACACTCCTGGTATGGTGCCAATACTGAAACACTTTTCCTCCCTCTGTTTTTGCACCCCCAGAGGAGGTAATATCCAAACACAACAAAAACCAGGTAGGTCTCCCAAAGAACTTGTGGAGATGAATTTTTTTTCAGTTTCAGCAGCCTACAGCAGGGGCAACACAGTGATTTATTCTCTTTTGGACATGATTTTCAAGAATAAAAATGCTTATGGTGTTTAATACAGTGGAATAAAACATCACTGTGACCATGTCACCACTGCTAAGGAAATTTCAAGTGGGACTCTGGCTGCTCCCCGAACTGCAGCCAGGATCTGAGTTACTGTCCCACGGGGGCTTGCTGTTGGAAAACAACGTAATTGGCTTTGTCCCGTTTCCAGTTGCACAGAGCAAGGAGCTGTAAGAGCACACGGGGTACCGGGGCCGGCTGCCCCCGGGGCTTTGGGAACGTGATAAATGCAGTAATCAGCCCGGGAGTGCACAGAATGTCTCGCTGTGCTTTCCTCCCCTCCTGCCTGGGGCAAGGCATCATCAGGGGCTGCTGCTGCCCCAGCCCTGCTGGGGACATGGGGCTGCCACCACAGAGGCACCACTGCCCTGGGAAGCCACAGACTCCCTCCCCCCGGGATCCCAGCATGGCTTTTAACCCAAATAGCTGACCTTCCATTAAAGATTACCTATTTTTACTGCTTCTCGGGATGGGAAGAAGAAAAGGCTGAGGGTTGCAGAGGCAGGCTGAGCCAAGATGTTGTTTATAGTGGGGATAGGGAAAATAGGGAAATTACTCAGGGCAAGTTTAATTTTTTTTTTTTTTTCTTTAGTTAAATTAAGGTAGTCCCCAGTTAATCCTGGACATTATTCCATTTGGTCTGCTAGTAACAAAGCAGGAAAGACCCTGGGGCACAAGAACTACTGAATAATGCCACATCTGTGCTAGTAAGTCAAAAGTGCTTGAGACTTAGTTGTGGGCTCTCAGACCACAAACACAAAAGGTCCTGTGTCCATTAAAGCCCTTTAGGCTCTGATATATGGCAGACAAATGAAAATTTTGCCTTGGAAGTGGATCCTGACCTGTGATAATCTGCAAACTGTCCTGGGGAGCTGTTTGGGACACTGGGGCTGGGGGCTGTGCTGCTGAAGCTGCTGCCAGGGCCAGTCCCCAGGAACACACCCTGGCACCAGAGGCATCACCCCAGCAGAGGAGCCAGGCTGATGTCCCAGCCCTTGGTACCAGGGGCAAATGAGGCACAGAGAGATGGGGTGACCTAACAGAGGTCCTAAAACACGTCTGTGTCAGAGCAAGGACTGGTTCTTCATCACTGTCGTTCTCATGGAGTCCCTGAAAAGCTGCATTTACCTTCTCCTGATTTCCTTTTCAGAGAGGCGCTGGATGAGCTTCCAGTTTGGGGATGCTCCTCTGGCCATTTGGGCATCCTGAAGTCCTCACTTTGGTACCTGCTGGCACAGCACAGAGCAGAGTCAAGCGCTGAATCCTCCCTTTGCACCAACCCCACATCACCTTTCCAGGCAGTCTGTGGCCATTTGGGGATAGCTGGGGGAGAAAGTCCATCCTCAGGCCAACACCCAGGAGATGACAACTTTCCTGTCTTGTCAGTCTGCCTCACATCTCCATTTGCAAAGCAGAGGTTGTCATCTTGCCTTGTGTGTAGGGCTGTGAGGAGTCAGATACAACAATGATATGCATCATACAGGCCATATCTAGATTAACAGTTAATTGCTACAACTAGATTAGCAAGGCAGCAATAGGAGAGTACAAGGCTGGTGCTGTGGGCTCAAGATCTACTCCATGTACAGTCCACAGTGGTTACTCCAGGTCAGATTTATTCCAGCCACCTACACTGAAAATTCCCACCCTGCACGCTGTCTGAGGCTGGCTGGAGGACCAGCTACACATTTATTACCTTGCATTCCTGGGAGGGCTTGTGACAGGGCTTCTGGTTCTATTGCCACTGAGGGGAAGAAAAAAAAAAAAAAGATAAAAAATATTAAATTGTGTGCATCAGAGCTGTTTGCAAATTAGATCACTCTGGAATGGGGGAGGCAAGCCAGAAGCTGCTATAAAACAGCATTACTGCTCTGAACCAAAATGCTGAGGCAGAGGCAGCCAGAAGCACCTCAGGCTTAATCCAGCATTCAGCAGAAAGATTCTCATTTACTGCAGCTCTCCCTGAGTCAGGCCCTGAGGGCTTGTCTGTACACAAAAATTAATCTGGATTAGGATGAGGCAGGAATTTAAGGTAAAGTAGCTCTTCTGGAATAACTTCACTTCATAACAGACAAGCCTCTGGTTGGTTTGGTTAGGGAGCGTTGTGTTACATCACTTTTGGGATGATGAAATGCATCCTGAAGAGAATGTCCTTGTGGTATTTGGTCACAATTACGCAGAGAAACACATCCATTTCCTGCAGGAGCAGAAACAGAGCTCCCTGCAGATTTGGAGTTCTTTCCAGGGCTGACTTGCCAGAACAGCTCAAAGGGGTTTCATCGTTCCTCTGCTTCCATTCACTGAAAAAGTGCACAAAAATCTCACGTGGCCAACACTGCAGCTCCCCTGACAGCAGGGACAGGTGGAGCATCAGCCCAAACATGTATGTGGCTGTTATTTAAGACCTGTTCCACACACACTGGCTCACGTAGATGCACTTCAGAGGATCAGTTCAGATCCCTGTCTGAAATAATAAATCCTGCTCAAGGGTGGCTCTGCATGGATACAAATGCTCCCTCTGAGCCTGAATTAGATCCTCCTATAGTACAGGTGAGTCCTTCTTTCCAATACCTGCACCTCTGCTTGCTCTGAAAATCACACATTAAGTAGAGAAAGACTAAATGATGTTATTGAGTTGGACATCATTGAGCAGGGTGATAAAAACATAACCCCCCAAAGGACCACCAGGCCTCCTTATCCCACTGCCCAGAGGACAGAAAGGCAGAAAATGTCCTGATAGGTGTGAGCCTTCCTCCTGCACTGATACAATTTTTTTTCATCCAGGACTTTTTCTCTTACCCAGCTGCCCTTGCACATCTTTATTTCCAACCAGGTTTCAATGGCCTGGTAAATATTTCTACCAACACACACCCGCTCCCAAAGACTCTGTTTGCACTCAGCTCAAGTTAATTGTTCATAAGCAACAGTCCATAAGCAGAAAAGTCTCCACATATCATTTTTTTTAGCTGCCTTGCTATTTATTCTGTGAGGTGATAACATTGGTTTCTCTCTGGCTTTATCAGTCTTGCACAAGGACAAACGAGGAGCAAAAAAGGAACCTCCCTCCTCTCCTGTGGAGTGGAGTCTACAATCAAGCAGCCAAGGCAGAGGAACAAGCCCTTGTCAGTCTGTATGCACAGCCTGGCTGGCAGAGCACATTTTCTTTAACATGCCTAATCCCACAAGTATGTGGTGGCTTGCTCTGCAGAAACCTCAGCTTTTCAGGTGCTAGAAATATGCATGTTCCATGTTACTTGATAGTTTGCTCACATCCCTGCCTCTTGGAGGCAAGCAATTGCTGACCCTCTCAGCTTTAACCTACTCTTTAACCCACCCCACGCAACACTGCAAGGAATAATAATAATGCACTTGTGATTTCTTCATATTTTTCTGCTGTAAATCCAGAAAATGAGACCTGAATTGTTCTGTTTGCTGTGACAGACATGCAGTCCTTGCTTCCCAGCAGAGTGACCTGTGTATGTTGAGCTTTCCCACCGCTTGCTGGGAAGAGCTGGTGAAGTTGGGGATTGATAATGGAGCTTTATCACAACCACAGAATAAAAAGTTATCATTGCTTCCTGGGTCCAGCCCCCCTCAGGGGTAGGGGGGAATTGAATGAAGGCCCTCCCAGTAGGTGGGGAGGATTTTTCCCCTTCTTAAAGGACTCTCTGAGGTTAAAAAAAAAAAAAGTGCTTATTCTGGGATGAGGTGGAAGAACCAAATTGCCACATTTTTGTAACCTACATGAAAGGGCTCACACAACTGCATCTCACTTTGCACAACAATCACCTGCCCTGTGCCAGACCAGCTCCATCCCCTACACTGTCATTATCTCCCGGGTCTCCCTCAGCCAGGCTGCAGGGCGGTCTGCAGTCTCCCTCATCTCCTTTTCTTCTGGAGCTGCTCCACTCTGTATAAACACCACTCATTGATGCAGCTGTTGGGAGAGTTCCCACATCCCAGGGGAGTGCTCCGACCACAAAATTATCCTCACCCTTGCTCTCGTCCAGTGGGTATTTAATTATTCTTACAAAGTGAAGTAATTCCAACTGAAGAAAACAAGAGGCACCCGGGTCAGAGTACCCCATCATTATCACAGTAGGGAGCATTCTCCTAGGACATGAGATTTCCCAATCAGAGGCTGAAAACACTGGGGGAAGCTGGGAAGAGAAATGTTATTGTTTTCTCCTCCATTTTGTGAATAGTTCCTCAGAATTCATGAGAATAAGAGAGTTTGAGATAGATATTTATCTGTATGCATGTGTTTCTGGAAATGCTGAAATGAAATGCTTCAACATTTCCAAATTATTTATTTTTTTTCTGCATTTAATCCAAAAACATTTGAGAATATGCATCATATTTGGCAAGAAACCGTGGCCACCCTGAAACCACATTTTTAGCAAATAAATGATTCATTGAGTAAATTTAGCTCATCTTAAATGTCTATTTATATCACGGGAACACACCCTGTCACTGTTGGGACTTCACCATGTTGAGCACTATCCAGAGCTCACAGCCAGACGTGCTCTACCACAAACAGCCTGAGAGGGAAAAATAAAGCCCTGCCTATTTGCTTTTTGCAACACCACCGATGTCAGCCTCTCTGTCTTAGAAGAACTGTGCCCCATCCTATAAACCTACCCCAGACACCTCACACCATTTTGGGACTGGCAAGCAGAGCATCATCTCGGCAATCTCCTCTCTGCCACCAGCACAGCAAAGCCATCCATCCCTTTTCTATTTCCCTTTCTCAGAAAAGAGCCATCTCAGAAAAAACCTTTGCCTTCCACTGGCAATATCCAGTGAATGCCGAATGGGTTAATCCCCTTTAACCAACATCCCAGTAATGAAAGGTTTCACTCTTTGTCACCTAATGGTCTTGTGTCTAAAATAGAAGCCGAGCTGCCTTCACTTGAAATGTTTTTAATCATTGTGGAATAAAAACCTAGCCTGGCTAGTGCCAACCAAAGAGATGTTTGTCTGCTCAGCAGATTTTATCAAAGCTTCCTTGATGTCTTCGCCTTTGTAATGCTAAGCACTTCACTGTTTGGCATATTTAAAGTAGGATGCGGTACATGTGAAGCATTTCACAGAGTGATGATGTATCGAGTGTGCTTTAGGAAGTAATGAAAGCAGCAGACTCATGATTTTTGAGCTTTTAATTACTTATTAAGTGGCATGACATAAAGGCTACGGGGGAGATTTTTTTTTTCAGCATCCAACTTATTGGCTTTGAAGTCGGTGCCTAAATACCCTTTGTGCCTTTGAAACTTTCCGTCTGCTCACAGGGGAACGTGCTGCTGCTCTGGGCTTTGTTTCACGCTGACCACATTTGTTCGGGGGAGAGGAGCCCAGGGATGGGAGCCTGCTCAGACACAGGTCTCTGCCTTTGCCATGGTGGATAAAGATGAGGGACAGGCTAAATGCCTGTCCTTTGACAAAAGGATATAGAGAGGGCCCTCAGCACAGAGCCCAGAGCAATGAGTTCTGACCTGGCCTCAAAAATGCCAGCACTACAGGGGGCAAATAACCATAGCAGCCCCCAGGGTGCTTTTAATGAGCTGAATCACAGTCCGAGTCCAGCTCTTCATCACTCACAAGCCACTGCCACAGCTGGTTTTAGCAGATGTCCCCTGTGACAGAAAAGGCCCGGCAGAACTCAGTGGTTGGCCTCGCCACCATCTCCTGCAGGTCTGGTGTCACTGCTGTGACAAGAATGCCAAAGCTTCTGGGGCAATAAAGCCAGGAGAGGCCAGAAGAAAAGACCCTCAGATTCAGATTTGGGGATTTGTGGGTACTCTAGGATTTTTTATTATTATTTTTATTGTTATTTTTAGCATATTCTGAAGGAAAATACTTTCTTCCCAGTTATTCTCATGATAAACCAGAAGTCTGTGGCCTCATAGAAGTGTTTTCTGTGAGGATGGAGCCAGAAACATATTTTTCTGTGAGGATGGAGCCAGATAAAATATTTTTCATTATATGTGAAGATAAAAAGAGATCCTTCCCTCATCACCATCTGTACCAACACTCATTGTGTCACAGGATGTCCCAGTGAGCAGGGATCTCTTTGTTCAGTCAGCAGGTGACCCAGCAGGGACAACACCTCTTTTTCACAAGTCCCACTGATTCCAAGAATCCCTCATGGAGCATGAATCCAAGATGCTCACTCTGGCTCCAGTGGCTGCTGAATTCCTGGGGGTCATGTCAAAGCTAGGGCCAAATACAAGGGGAGAAATTCACCCTGCAGCTGCCTAAGGCACCCTCTCATCCTCTGGTCTATGAAAAAGAGGTGTCATTCTGACATCTTGAATCAGTATCAAATGCTCCTTTCAAAGAGAAAGAAAACAGGGAAAATAAAGGAGAAAAAGAAGGGGCTGCTGCTGAAAATCTCCCCTCTCCACTGATGGAGAAATGCAGTGCCAAAAGTGCAATATGTGTATTTTTATCCCCACTGAAGGAAAAAGCAAAGCCACAGCTTCCCATGTCCAGTAAGTGACCAACACAAACATACAAGGGCTCAAGTGCATTTCTACCCCCTGGAAAAGTTTTCTTTAATTAGGACAGACACAGCGCTCAGTCAAAGCAACATCAATGTCCAGGCTCACAATTTGATTAACCCACTTCTTACAATCTTTGCTACTTGTTCAGATATTCCAGAGGAGAAAAAAAAGAAAAAAAAAAGGGGGGGGGAAAAAGAGTGGGAAAGACTAAAATCCACTATGTTTCAAACAGTTGGGGATTTTTTTCTTTCTATCATTTTTCCCCAAAGAATGACAAATACCAGCATGATGCTTTTTTAATTTTCTGAGCCTGCAATACATTGTCTCTAACTGGATTTTTCTCAGTACTGGTCAGATCTGCACAGGGTCATCTGAGCAGGCAGCTGCAAAGGGATTTGGTTCAGGAGTGGAATGACTCAGGCTGCTTCCCAGTATCACAAGCAGGACATGAAAGGGTTGTGTCCTGGTATTTCCCTGAAGCTTTATTAGGTCATATTATTTAGAAAATGTACTGCATAAAACAATAATTAGTTTTTTTTTTTAAATTCCTGCAGTCTGTATTGCTCATGATAGATTAATTTGCAGACTTATTTTGGGTATAATTATTTTGCATTTATTACTGCAGGTCCAATAAAGAGCAGAGGTGAATGCTGCCAAAAAAAAAATAAAAAAAAAAAAAAAAGAAAAAAGGAAGGCAAAGGGCTGAATATTAACATCTTCATTTTAGTACTAGGAACTAAACATCAAAGGGACTAAGGGCCATGAAAAAAGAAACAATTTAGGTTCAACATAAAGAACTTGAAGAGTCCATTTGGCAGAAACCCAAGTCTGAAGGTGCTGTGAGCATTTCACTTTTAGTTTTGCAGTATTTTCTGGGACCCAGGCTGTCCCCTGGACACAGTCAGCTGGAAGTGGCCTAGGGTTTAGGTCACGATGAGCTCCTCAGCATCCAGAAATGAGCCATTCCTCTCACTAATTCCCCAGTGGGATCTCACCCACTCAGTGCTCCATGCATGGGGTCAGCCTGCCCACAGAACAGGGCACTGATATCCCTTAAATCTTCCTGTGGCACAGAACTGGAAATCCCAGGAGGTGGCAAGTGGGTGTTTGGTGTGCTCTACAGCCTGAGGACAGCCTCAGCCCTCTCCATCCCACCAATGCCCCTGTTTTTTTTTCACAGCAAGTCAGCAGGCTGGTCTAGAGGGGGACACTGCTCACCCATCTTTTGAAACTGAAATGTTGCTTATCAAACAAGTCAAGTGGAATTAGATGCAAAGGAGAAAAGAGGTGGTGGCTCTTTGCCATTTTCACCAGATCTTGAGGGACTTGTGGGAGAGCTTCATTTTAACAGGAGTTTTGGGATCTCTCCATTTGTTTCAGTCTCTAAAGATTAGGTGCCACTAGGGCTGATGTTGGAATATGATGTTGGATCCTTTATCAGACTGAGCCTCAAAAAGCCTCTCTTCTTGTCCTCTGTCAGTGGTACATGAGGGACTGAAACTCACAGCTAATGTGGGTGGATTTCTGCAAATCTGAATCAAGAATTTGTCCTCCTTCACTTCTTGCCCACTAACATCCCTTTTCTGAGGCTCCACACTGGACTTGTCGGGGCCGTTCTCTCACCTGGGACTTTCTTAATAATATTTATGTGGTGGTTTACTTGTTGTTGAGGGAGGAGAAGTAAGAATTTCCCCCAAAAGGCCTGAAGGAGAAGTTGGCCTGGGCACAGTTTGGAGGGGTTGGTGTCATGGTCATGCCTGTCACACTGCAGGTCACGATGGGCGAGGTGAAAACCACCCGAGGTGGTGACAGGAGCTGACCTCTGCTAGGAGTGAGCAGGGGCAGTGGGAAAAGTTGTAAGTGGCTTTACCACACCCTCTTTTCACCTTCACAAGGAGCCGTTCAAAACCATGCCAGGAAAGCCAGGAGGGGAGCTGAATTTTTCTCTCATTCTCAAAATCTGAAGTGTTTATGTTTCCTTTAATCCACACACAGAACTCATGTTATGAGAATGTACCACAAAACACTTTGGGCCCAAATTGTGCCCCAGCCATGCCCACTTTCCATCCATGGTAGCTCACCAGGAGTCACTCCAGATGGACGTCAGTATAGCTAAGAGCAGGATCTGATCTTTCATCCCTTCCAATGACATAAGAATCAGAAGGTTTAGATGCTGATGAGGTATTTTCTCACTCAGTTCTCTTACACCAATATAGAGACTGAGGGATCATCTATAAAAGAATTCAATTATGTTTATTAGAACAATATATGGTTTAGTGTCAGCTGGGAGCAGCTCCTCAGTCAGGCCAACAGCCACATGATAAATGAGCATAAACGAGTGAGATTGCTTGGTGTTACCCATTGCAGGAGCCTGGAGCTCATCAGCAGCTTTCTCTGCTCCAATCCCCTGCATTAAATCTGGAAAACCAGGAGCATGTGGGAGAGCATGTGCAGGAGGGAAGGTGAACCTGGCATCTCCTTCACTGGGTATTTAAAGAGCTGCAGTGACTCCAGAGTAGTTTCCCATGTGGACACACACATATGTTCACACTCCCACTTACTTCAGTGTCTCTGAAATGAGAGTATTTTCTTTTTTTTTTCCTTTTGGGTTGGTTTTTCTTTAGCGGCATTTGAAATTGAACTGTGAGGAAGGGACTGTGATTCCAGAGAAATAGTCTGATGCCCAAATGCTTCCTTCAGATGGCTGTGTGCAGGCAGCATCATCCAAACTACTCACCCCCACCTGACTAGCTGCTAAAGACCAGCCCACTGAGGTCTCTAGCAGAGTTCATCTCCTCCTACAACAGATGACTAAAATATGGCAGGGGAACTGGACCCCAAAGTGCCCATTCCTCTCCAGTGACCATAAGGGTGTGTTTGTGCAGATGATTCATAACAAAAGTGCCCATGCAGGAAGAGATCATGTGCAGATCCACAGGGTGTCTCAAAAAAGCCTAAGGCATGGGCTCTGCCTTCCCTGCCCAGATGGTTTGTGTTGTTACCCACCTTAAAATCACAGAATCACAGACTGGGTTGGAAAGGACCTTAAAGACCCATGTATATATTCTAACCCCTCTGCTGTGGGCAGTGATACCTTCCACTAGAGCAGGTTGCTCAAATCCCTGTCCAACCTGGTCTTGAACATGCCCTGTTTGAACAATAACTTCCATTATTTGGTCCTAGAATACATGAAAGCCTTTACCACTCCTATTCAGGGGTTGTGTGTTCACTTGCATCACTGCTGTATAACTTCCCAAGCAAACAAGCTTTGCATAGGGTTCAGTATCCACAAAATCTTCCTCTGAGGAACTTTTATTAGTTTTTCTTAGATAAAGACAATTTAAAAGAAGGGTTCAGATGAGTCAAGATCTGGAAGTTCCCCTCAGTCCATGTGCACATACAGCCAAGGAATTCACAATTCACACGAGCAACACCCGGAGATAAGATTTCACAGTGTGGGCGAGCATTTGTAATCCTGCACTCTGACCCACAAAGAGGGTATCTTTTATTATCCCATCTCGAGGCTTTCAGCTTCAATGGGCTGTGGTTTGTACATCCAGAGGTTCCTGCCCTGGTTTTCCTAACTGTAGCCAGGAGCTGATGGGGCAGAGGTAAGATTTTGAGGGATTTTTTTTTACCACAGCATGGAGTGATAGGACAAAGGGGAATGGCTATAAATGAAAAGAGAGTAGATTTAGATTAGGTATTAGGAAGAAATCCTTTACTGTGAAGGGGGTGAGGCCCTGGCACAGGTTGCTCAGAGAAGCTGTGGCTGACCCTGAATTCCTGGAAGTGTCCAAAGCCAGGCTGGATAGGGCTTGGAGCAACCTGGGATAGTGGAAGGTGTCCCTGCCCATGGCAGGGGGGTGGGACTGGATGACCTTTAATGTCCCTTCCAATCCAAACCATTCCCTGATTCCACATTCTCTTGAGGCTTCTCTCCCCAGGATGTATGTCTGCAGCTGGGGGGAGGACACTGTGCAGCTCAGTTTGCAGGATCAGATACTTGCAGAAGAATAATTCAGCGGCATCTGAGAAGAATTAAATCAATATTTAGGTGACAGCTTTTAAAAGAAGCTTTCTGAGTGCACCAAGGACATTAAGGAAACCTCACTCTCTGTGCAGGGTTAGTGAGAGCCCAGAGAGCAGCTCCAGAGCAGGTGAGGAGGCAGCAGCCAGGACTGGGCCAAGCCTCCTGCCTCCTACCCCGTGCTGCTAACCACAGAGCATCCCCTCCCCTTTGTCAGGAAGGATAATCCTGTAATGTGACTCTTGAGCAACGCTTAGGAACCTAAATAGAACTTCATTCCAAAATAGCTCGTATGAAAATGAAGATAAGGCTCAACAAGTTGTAACAGATGCCTGTTAATTAGTCACTGTAAGGCACTTTCAAATGTGAGCTGTGTTTGGTGCAGCAGCCATCCACAAAGGCTGCTGTCCCCTCTCTTCTCCAGGCTTGAGTAAGGAGAAGGGATCAGCCTGGACACCCTCATGTCCCTCAGACTCCCAGCCTGGCTGCAGCAGGGTGATCCCTGCTTGCTTTCTGACACTGGGCTCAGGCCAGCATTAAAAAGGCAGGAATTTGGGTTTCACACTTGCACACAAATCCCAGCACCAGACAGTTCTGGGGGTGTAGGACAACCTTGGGGAAAATCAGCCAGGACTTATGTGCCCTTATATAAGCACAGACAACACATACTGGTATCATTTTATTACTTCTGTCTTGATACTTCATTTTATCTTCATTTATCTCTCATATTTCTGAACCCAGCAGTAAACAGTTTTTCCCTCTTTCATAACCCTTAATGATACAGGTTCCTTTTTTCCCAACTCTTTCAGATTACCATTTAAATTAACTATATAAATCAGGCCCTGGCCTCTATTACACGGGAAAACAATTGGGTTCTGTTTAACTTAGGAATCTGCAGTGTTTATAGATAGACAACCCTGAAGGTAAGTTACTAAACTAGTTTCTAGTTGCATTGATCTGTTGCCAGAATACATAAATTATTAACTGAGAAGTAACTCCGGAGAGTGTTGTGTATTTAAGTTCATATTTGGTAGGGCTGGGGATATGTGGCTTGGCCATAAGTAGACACTAGAAATATTAATCACTTTCAAGTAGAATTCTATATTTTAATTGCCGAGAGGAGACTTCTTTCTTTCAGTGTCTGAGTAAGAAACCTTTCCCTGGCTTAATTTAAGTTACTGCGGTGCAATCCTATGGGAAAACTCCCACTGATTTCCCTGAGGACTCCAGAGTTGAGTCCATGGGAGTTTGACCATTTATTTTGGTTGATTAGAGTGCCCAGATTCCTCTGCCATCTAAATCTACCTCCCTTGAACTCCAGCTACTCAAAATTTAGTGTTCTGTCACTGGAGCACTACGTGGAGAGTGAGATAATAGTGTTTTCCTCCCAAAATGACATGAGGCACTCAAAATACTTGACAGTGCCAAGGTCTGGGTGAAGAACACTCTTTTCTGCTCTTTCATGTTAACCAGGAGGCTGACCTGAGCTTAGCTGTCCTTCAAAGCATGGAGGGTCACAGAAAAATTTGAATTAATTCCCTGGCTGCTTTTTTGAGGACTGAGAGAAGTCTTTTCTTGAAAATTTTTGGATGTCACTGGGGCACAGCACGTGCCCATCAAGAAGCACAAGCTGAGAGAACACATTTGCTCTTTATCTTCTAAATTCTCTTTAATTTCTGAGGTGTGGAACTTGGATCCTCTGGAGGTCAGCAGGACAATATGTGGCATCCTGGCTGCTTGTGGGGCCAGCCTGGCTGCAGAGGATGGGGCTGTGAGGAATGCAAGCTGTCTGCATGCCACTCAGCCCCTGGGTGGATTCAGCACTAATTCCAACTTGCCTCTCCCACCTCCTTGGAATAAATTCCTTCTCAGCTGAACTGCACTGTGGGCAGCAGCTGAGAGAGAAGGGAGGTGACAGCCTGAGCAGGCTTGGTCCCAGCTGGGCAGGTATCACTCCACACTTGGCCTCATCCTGGAAAAATCAGAGAAATCCAACTTAGCCTCCACAGCATGGGGTGTCAATCCACTTTCCACACAACAGGGAGAAATCCAAGTGTGATGACTGTCACCAAAATTGTCTTGTAGGAGCAGCCCAGAGCCATGAGGTGCCCCATCCCTCTGCTTGCAGCAGATCCATCCCAGAGCAGCTCAGGGAACAGCAGGAGAGACATTTGCATGGGCAGCAAGTCAGAATTAAACAGCCACATCTTGTCCAGGCACCTACATACAGCACCCCTGCTGTGAGAGAAGGGTGTTCACCTTTTGTATAATCTTCACCCACGCCAGAAGAAAAGAACCTTTTTGGCTGTACAGGTGCCACAAATATTTTTTTGCAAAGCCCTGTGGTTCTCTGCAGTTCAGTGTAAGCTTTAAACTCATTAGGACTTGGGATTTTTCTGCTTCAGAACTGTGAGGGGCTGAAGGATGAAACTCATTGCTTTTGTTTGCACAGTACCTCAGGTTCTGAGGTTCATCCTCATATCTGGATCCTCCTGCCTCTGGAGGCTGGTGCTGTCATTGAGCAATGTGGAGGTGAGGTGTGGATTTCAAGTGGATTTAATCACTAGAATGACTTTAAGCAAAAGGGATGGACAGATTTGCAGGCTATCACCCAGGAAGTCCACAGAAATTCAAGTAAGGCAGCCCAGTTATCTAAAGATATGTGACAGCTCTCAGGCAAATTTTCCTCAGCAATGGCAAGACTGTAGAGCAAATTTTGTGGAGCTGAGTGCTGAGGGAATGAGTTTTGGATGCCCTGGTCATTTTATGTCCTTCTCTCATAGTTCCTTCTTCAGGGAGGCCCAGTCTTCTGAGCTGCAGCATGGGGTTTTGAGATTAAAAAGAGAAATGTCTTGTATTAGGCATCTGTGGTTGCTAGAAATCGAAATAAAATTGGCCCTGCACATTTAAGAAAGTCAAAGATTTGTCTTTGCAACTCTCAAAGGCCCACAAATTTAGTCTGATCTGGACATTTTTGTTATGTAATGGTGTGGGTGACCTCTGGACTGAAGTACTATGCCAGGGTTTTGTGTTTTAGCTCTATTCCTCAGCAGCAGCACCAGGGTAAAGTGGAAAGTTTTGT
The DNA here is from genome assembly GCA_037834095.1 of Argya squamiceps. Lineage (NCBI taxonomy): Eukaryota > Metazoa > Chordata > Aves > Passeriformes > Leiothrichidae > Argya > Argya squamiceps. The sequence goes on from JBBMKD010000102.1 coordinate 5,080,468, forward strand.
GGTTGCAGTTCTGAGTATGTTGGTAGACACCCCCTTTGTGACTTTCTGCAAGTCACTTTATCCCTCTGCAGAAATTCTCCCCAACAAAACAAGGGGGAAAAACCCCTTTCCCTGCACCAGGAACAGCTTCTGAAGATGTTCAGGGTGTGAGGAGTTCAGAGTCCACCGAGATGGGGAATGGCCCAAGTGAAGGCCTACCTGCTGTGACTGAGGTGGAGCTGCAAAGGTTGAGGCAGCTGTGAAGCTGAAGACCAAACAGAGACAGAAAACCTGAATATTGTGACAATTTCTGTATTGATCCTCCAGTTTATCTCCCTGAAGTGCAGCAGCACAATTGTGGTTAAGTGCCTTATCCAGAGAGCTTTTGAGGTAGTGAGCAGCGATCTCCAGAGATAAGGGGCAAGGCAAACACCCTGCTCTGTGAACTGCCTCTGCAGACAACTACTCTCTGCCTCATAAGCTATTAATTACCAGATGTTAAAATTTATTTATTTTTCCTGAAAAGAATTCTGACAGCATAGAGTCTTTAGAAAAGAATGGAGGGAAAAAAAAAAAAAAAGGCTACTCATGTAAAAATTCTTCTTCTCCCTCCAGTTTTTTAAATGCTGCTGGGTTGCTGAGCTGTGAAATATGATGTCTTTTTAAGAGTCCCAAGATTTTAGCCCAGAAGGAAGAAAATACTGTTCAGGTTTGTCTCTTGAGGATTTAATGATCACATCGTAAATTTCTCTGGAGAAATGAATTAGCAGGCAGTGGGTAATATCCCATCTAATGCTGCTTTCCCCTCTTTTCTTCCTCAAAGGCCCAGCCTCTCTCTTCAGACCTCTGGGATTTTCTGCATAATGGGAGGATGCAGAGACACAGGGTGACGTGCCCTTCACAAACCAATTTGACACACTCAAATATTATTCCTGTTCCAGCTTAAATCTTCCTGCTTGATCTAAACCCCTCTGTGCCCCCAAAAAAACCACTGTTCAGTGTCCTCAAAAGCCAGAGCAACTGAAATAGGGGAATTTTTCTATATAGCTGGTGTATGATAGTCCAAACATCTGTGCTCCTGCATCCCACCACGTTTCAGTGGGATTTGTCTTTTACTGGAAGGACACAGATACTGGAGAATAATGATTCCCATTTTCTCCATCATCTCTGCAAAGCATGTGAAACCAGCCTGAGTCTTTGCTCAGAAAAGCCTGCATGTAAACCTGTGAAAGAATGAGACAAAGGGGCAAAATGCTGTTATTTTTTTAAACAACAGCCACCAGCCATGGAATCAGAGACTCACAGAATATCCTGAGCTGGAAGGAACCCACAGGGATTGTGGAGTCCAACTCCTGGCCCTGCACAGGGCAGCCCTAAGAATCCTATCATCTGAGTTCAGCTGCTCAGCTTCATTCCTGGACACAGGCAGAGCTACAACAATCCTTTTTGGGTGCTGTGGTTTTGGGGTTTTTTGCAGAGTCACATGTAGAACAAAGGGAAAGTCTGTATTTGGGGTAGAAACACTCATCAGGCTATGGCCAAAATCAGTGTTTTAATGTTGCCCTCCACACTTTCTCCACCCAAACCCTTCTTTACCATCTTTAAGCTTAGAGCTTCTAGTTCTGGTGTTGGCTTTTCTGGGAGCCATGTGTCTTTACTCACCCTGCACCAAATTTTCATCATAAATAGTACAAAATAAGGAGGAAGGATTTATTATTGGGAAGAACATCAGTACCCTTGGGCTGAGGTCTCCCCCAACCTCAGGATTTATGCATTTTACTATTTCCTAACCACCAGCAGCTTGTGACTCTCAGCCCTTTGTTTCCCAGGCACATTCAATGAAAAAAAACACAAGAGTCCCTTGTTGTCTGGTTCCTTCCTTGCAGCACAAATCAGATTTCAAGCTATGCCCTGCTTTATCCCACAGTATTTTTAGGTCACATCTTACCCTATTTGCTCATCTTTTTCTTGGACAGGGGTAATTTCCATGTGTGAACAGGCTGACCTGGCCACTCGCAGCAGCTGCATTAGAGAACACCATGGAGAAGGTGAAAATGGCATGAATGTTTGAAACCCTGGCCTGAGATGGATGGAATCCCCTGCTACCCAAATCACCAGTGCTGGTGTGTGGTTTGGGGAGGAAAATGGCTGGATCTAAAGTAGGGGGGACCCCTGCCCTCTCCTCACACCCACTCAGTGCTGAGCTTCAATTTGCAAGGGGGGTGATGAATGGGTTTAATATCTTTGGGGAGATCTCTTTGTTCTCCAGGTTTCCTGTTGCCTTGATAGCCACAAATGCCACAGGTTGTGGGCATGGGCGGGAGAGATGGTGGGTCCCTAAAGAGCCTCCTCACTGCCTGGTGGGGCTTAGGACAGGTCTCCTCTCCCTCAGCCCTTGGGGGTTTGGTTTCCTTCTCCCTCCAGTGAGTCAATGTGCCTGGTCACAAAATAAATATTGTGCAATATTCCTCTGGAAAACACAGGGCATCAGTGCTGTATCCCACCCTTACTCCTCTGAATTACCCATTTCTGCACAGGGGCACACTGACCTTGAAGGAGAATGTCAGGGTGGGACACCAAGCCTTGGATGTTGTCTCCTGACCACTGGCCCTGACCACACCTTAACCCAAAAAAACCAAAAGACACTTTACAGTGCACCTGGAGATGGGCCTAAGCCACAGATTCAAGTGTGGATGAAGACAGAAGGCATATGGCTCCAGGTTTTGGTTCTAGTCCTTAAATAAGCAATTAAATTTACAGCATGCCTGGCACAGAGGAGCTTGTAAGAAGGAATGGAAATCCTCCACTAGAAGTTATGGGTTTCATTTGGAAATCTTTGTAGGAGAGTCCTACAGCCTCTGCTATCAAACATTGGGCCAAATCATCAGCCCTGTAATTTAAATCACTGCTGCAACACACTTTCACTTGGCATTGGCACACAGCATCTCCACACACCTACATAACTGTTTTATAAAATGCTCAGCCTGGCAGGATGCAATCCCAAAGGATAAATTAATAATAAGCCACATATACAGACACGAAATACTTGGAATTGCATAACAGTTCCAGAGATGAACAATCCATATCAAGTTGGGAAAGACTACTCTGTTTCAGATCCCCTGTCAATGGGCACATTCCTACTTTGTGCTGCCAATATTTGCTGTATTTAGTGTGGCACAGATAAGATGTGACTCATGGTGAAACAGGCAAACCCTGCCCAAACTGGAAGCATCCCATTTAATGTGTTGAAAAGGCACCAAATTAGCTATTTCCTCAACATTTGCATAAATTTTTTTGCATGAAACGCACTTCAGGGTGTATTCCCTCTCATAATCTTCTGATTTATTAATCTTCATGGCATGGGCATAATTATTTTCATGGTTCTGCCATGATTCCTACAGGCAATAAGCATCACCACGTCTAAACAATTATATCACATTCTTATTCTCTTGCTTCCTCTGTAGCCTCCCAAAGCCAGTGCTCTCCTTCTTTTGGCAAAGCCTGATTTCCTCCTTTCTTGCTCCCAACCCACCTGAAAGGGAAGGGATTAAGATGGAGACAGTTGTGCTGGCTGCAAGTCTGGCTGTGTGGTGAGGAGAGACGGGATGGCTGCAAAGTTCCCACAAAGTGGAGGCTCCTTCCAGCCAGGGCTTCTACTTGGCACCCTCCAGACACAAGGGTGGAAAGGCAGGAACAGCCAAAAGCAGCTTCAGTCTCCTCTGTCAGGGCAAGGAAGGTGAGTGTAGGAGGCCTGGAGAGAGACAAGGCTCTACCCAAGGGGTTCAGAGGCAGTCAGGGCCTTTCTGCAAAGGGACTTTTGGGTGTTGCCAGTAGAAAAAGCCCCACACCCCCATGGCCTCACAGTGTGCACATTTTTCTGAATGCACCCTGAAGGCTTCTTTCTCCAGGTGTCCCTGGCTGAGGTGCTGGGAGCTGGAGTGATCTCCTCAGGAACTGTGTGAGGGGCAGGGACACAGGTGAGGTCCCTTCACTCTTTGCACCCATCTGACTACATGGACAAGTTCTCCTCCTTCTGCTGGACTGGCCTTTCAGCCTCAACACCACAGGGCTGGCAGGGTCTCCAAGTGGTCTCTATCTACCAACTTCAGCCCTGTTCTTAATCAATTTTATAACATTTTCTGTCCTGGGGCAGAGCCATGGGTTTGACTCAAGGTGGGTGTCAGGTCCCTTGTGTTTCTCCAGCGCTTGGGGATGAGTCTTGTTTGAACATTTCAACCTATCAATGCCTGCTTGGAGAAGCCAGGCCATGCTTGCTAGCAAACAGAGCCCTGTTTTGTGAATGTCTCCTGCCTGGACCTGCTGGACATGGGAAAACAGGAGACCAAGCTCACTTGGTCTCCTTGTGCTTGGTCCCAAATAGAAATCAGACCAAGAAATGAATGCACAGAGATGTCTCTGCCTAGAACACCCCAAAATCACACACTTTGAGTAATCAGAGCTTTCTTTACCACTGAGAAAAAAAAATAAATCCACATATTGGCCAAAAGCCGAGTCTCAGTGTTGGCAGCCGGTTGTGCTGATGCCAAAGGAGCTGGTTTCCTGGCTGGAAATAACCAGCTGCATTCCCATCCAGAAAGCCAAACTTGCACCCAAGAATCAGAGCAGGCATGCAGGCAGCAAAGCAGGGGGCTGTGATCCCACTTAGCACACGGCAAACCCGAGTTATTCGAGTGGATTTCTTCCAAGCTCCTGCCAATAAAACTAAAATCATAATCTGGCCTGTAGTCATTGCTTGGTTCCAGGGCCATGGAAATGTTTTCTGCTTGCTGCTGGGTGAGCTCTCCTCACTGTGCCTGTCATTGGGACTTTTTTTTTTTTTTTGCCCCCCACAGCAGTGCTCAGGAGAAGATTGTAGACATAAAAGAGAAAAAGAATTAGAGCCATTAGAAAAAAACAAAAAACCAAACCAAAACCAAAAGCTGGCTCTTCTCTGCGATTTTTATCACAGGCAGACAGCAAACCCACACAGCTGGGTGCTGGTGTCTGCCCAGCCTGGGAAGAAGAGGGAAGGGCTGCTCTGGGCAAGGTGCCTACCTGTGCTGGCTGCGGAGGGGAGCAGGGCAGCCAGGGCAGGAGAACATGGGCTGCAGCAGGACCTGGCAAGCAGCAGCCCCCAAAGACCTCCCGTGGTGGCTGCTGACACAGCTCCCAGCCAAGTCTGCTCAATCCTGTGCCAGCTGGATGAAGCCACCCGCGGGACCCAGGGGATGGAGCTGCTCAGGGGGGTGGGCAGTGGGAGGTGTGTGGTCCTTGCCCAGTGTGCAAAGCTCTGCTGACCCTGTGGACATTTCTCTTCAGAAAGAGAGGTGATGGCCTCAAACTGCACCAGAGGATGTTCAAGCTGAACATCAGGAAGAATTTCTTCCCTGGAAGGGTTGTCAAGCATTTGAACAGGCTGCTCAAGGAAGTGGTGGATTTAACACCCTTGGAAGTGTGCAAGAAATGAATGGACGTGGCACTTGGTGCTGTGGTTTAGTTTGGCCAAAGGTTTGACTCAGTGACATCAGAGGTCTTTTCCAACTTTAATGATTCTCTAATTCTGCAATGTTTGAGTGCACGGGGTGCCTGGTCCCAGCATCTTCATTCCTTGAACTCTTTCCTACTTTCTCCCAGTGCTGTGCCCTGACAGTGCCAAGGCCAGAGCTTTAGTGCAAGTAAAACCTGCCCATCAGCATTCAGCCCTGGCCATGCTCAAATCACACCAAGGCTGGCTGTCACTGGTGCTGAGGGATCAGAGCCCTCCTTCCTTCCTCTCTGAGCTGGAGGGGTCAGGCTCAGACCCCATGCAGACTCCAGGATTAAAGCTGGCTCTGCTTTACCTTGTGGCAGTCTGTTCCCTCTCCTCCTGGGACCTGACAGCTCTATTAGTGGCAAATGTCCTCATTGTCATTGGTGCCAGGCAAATCTGCCCTTGGGCACCATTTGGGCAAGCAGCTCCAGGACCACCTACCCCAGGTGATTTTGCTGGCACAGTGTGTACTCAGACAGGTCAGGTAGCTGTAGGACTGTCCCCAAAGTCTGTCTAAGTGCAATGGCTTGCACCTGGGTTGGGATTCCTGACAGGGAAATGAGTTTCCACGACATTAGCCAACAAAATGAGAGCAAATTGCATCTCCTCGTGCTGGACATCTTCTGCTTCAGGCAGAAGAAAATCTCTCAGGGCAAATGCAGAGGACACAGAGTGATCGTCAACTCTGCAATTTGCTGCTCTAGGGAGGGATGAGAAATAATCCCATGTATAAGTGACCCCTATCAGTGTCCCCAGTACTTGCTGTCCCTGTGTGACTTTGCTGAGACAGGAGACAGAGGGTCCGTCAACAGCAGGAGCTCAATTTGCAGAGCAGGGAAGCAGTTGTGAAAGAGTTTGGTAAGAATAAAAACTCAGAAATTTCACCACCTATATCGATGAGGCAGAGCCAAAGGCTCTCACCAGGATTTGGTAAGACAAAGTCCTGTAGTCTCCCTCATGAGAGTGCTCAGGACCTCAGCTGGTTTCTCTCCCAAAGTGTGACACCAGGCATCTTGCACGATTCCCAATTTCCACATCTTTGCTCATGTTTGCAGGCTTTTGAGAGTTGCAAAATTTCCCCTTCCACCGTCATCCCAGGGAGGGTGGACACTAGCACTATTCCCAGCCCCAGGGTCAAATTGCCTTTGAAGATATTTCCTTGGAGTCCTTGAGCCTGAGTTTCTTGGCCTCTTTGAAGTTTCCCCTTGATGTTAGTGCATCTCTGGGTGACTCAGTTACCTCCCTCTCCAACTGAGATCAGATCTTGTTTGCCAGCTTTGTCTCATATCCCCCTGCTCAGATACGTGGTCTTGGGCCACTGAGTCCAAGGGCTCTGAATTTATGGTGGACTCTGCATGCATCAGCATCATCTCATTGCTGCTTGTTAGTAGCACATTTCCCTGGTACAGGGGTCTTTGAGGCATCCCTGCTTTCTGGAGGTGAAATTCTACAGCCCAACTTCATAGGTCCCAGGACTCCCACCAATCATCAAAACCCTCGTTTGCTCCTACTTTTGCTGTGTTGGACTGAAATGAGGATGAGAGAGCCAAAACACCTCTCCTAGAGTCATGAGGAAAATCCCTTTGACCTTTTTATTCCTCCTTCAGGAATGACTCCTTTGCTCACTTCTTTGCTAGAGAACTTTTCCATCTGCAGCTGTCTCCTGAGGGCTGTTGTGGTCACCTTCAACAGCAGGAATCAGCCTTGAGCTCTTCACACTGCCCAAGGCTGGCATGAGCTGCACGTTGGGTTCTGATATCCACGCTGCAGCCACAGTGAGCATGCAGAGCTCACAGCCACACAGAGCCAGGTTTAAAGGGAGTTGCCCTTATCTGACATCCATTGATTTAGGCCTTTAACCTGGGAAGGAATTTGCTGCAGGTCACAGGAAGCCAGTGGATAATTCCACAACCTTCATCGTGTCCCAGTCTCAGTGAGCCTCTCAGGCATGTTTTTCACCAATCCAGGTATTTGTGAGCTTCTGGACGAGGAAACCAGTCCATCAACTCAGTCTCCTTACACCCACTGACCCCTGAAATCTGGAATCCTTTTTGGAAAAAGCAAGGATTTAAATGCTAACAGCCAGAGGGCAGACAGCAGAGCCCACCCTTCGCTGTGCTGGCACTGCTGGAACCAAGTGCCATGGAGTGAGAAGGATGAGATGGGGAAACCCAAGATAAACAGGCTCATTTTAGTGCTGGTATCCCAAGCCAGCAGTGACTCTGCTCCCACATGAGAGTAACCCTCCCTGAGCTGGGGAGCTGGACTGCTTGTGGAGCTACAACAAAGGATTCAAACATGTTTCCTCTTGGAACAGGATGAAGCGAACCATCCGCAGCCCCATCCAGTGGGCAGGTTGTCGTCCCCCCTCTCCCTGCCTCCCTCCAGAGAAGCAGCTCTGCTTCTCATCCACATCCACCCTCCCCTCTGAAAGCCAAGCTTCCTGCTCTGGGCTATTTCTGACCTCCAGAGCCTGGCTGACAAGTGCCCAAGCATGAGCTGGCCAAGGGGGGCTGGTCAGGCAGGGCAAGGACTTGGGATGCTGGGGGGGTCATTGAAACAACTTTTCTCATTGAAACAACTTTTCTCATTGAAACAAGGAAAGATCACAGAATCATAGAATGGTTTGGGTAGGAAGGGACTTTAAAGATCATCTGTTTCCAGTCTCAAGGTGCTTTCCTGGTCAGCTGTGTCCAAGCAGTCAAAGTTCTCCTACCCCCGTCCCAAAGTAAACAAGGAATTGCCATTTTTTGGCCCTCATTTTCAGATGTTCTGGTGTTTCTGCATGTGCATTTATTCCCTCCTATTCACACGGATGTATAACCAGGCAGCAGCTGTAATGTAATACCAGAGTCCTGTATATAACTCTGAAAACACCACTGGAGCAGCCCTATTATCGTGAGACCAATCTGAGCAGGAAATATTATCATTACCAGGGGGCATTATTTTTTCCAATCACACTTCATATCAGTTGTCATCAAACCCTGTGTTTTATATAGTGTTACAATAGCCACAGTTGCCATGAATTGTCTCTGGATGGACTGTAAGTATTAAAAACAAAATAAGAAGCATATGTTGGAATGTCTGAAACTAGCAGACAAAACTCAAGGCTTTGACAACGTTACGGGTTTTTTGGAAGGAGCCGGATTTTAGCAATAACATTCCACTTTTCTGAGTCTACCCACCAGCATCTAACCTGCCCTATAACATCTCACTCGAGTTTACAATTTCCTTCACCTCCTGTTCCTCTCTAATGTAAACTCTCTGGCTTTTCTCTAATGTGTGGCTTGGAAGAGGAACAGCTCCAGCCTCCCAGGTGCCAACTGGAAATCTTCCTTCACAGTGGACAAGCAACAAAAAAACATACAATCTAAGGAAAGTGCTCATCCATAGCTTATTTTTTCCCCCCCTGCTCCTGTTCTAGCTGTTGCAAAATGTCAGAGGCATGATGCACACATTCCTTTGAAGCCATTCCATCGCCTGATGATCCATTTTGCTTACGAAAGGAATGTACGCTCAGCGCTGTGATTTTTGTTGGAAGGCCTCAGCAGCAATGGAATAACTGCAAGGAACACTGCCAGGTTTCCCCCCCTTTCCCTGTGCATTCCAAAACATCCATCCAGCGAGCAATAAATAGCAAAAAAATATTAATTACCCAAAGGAAGAATTCTCTCCTGAACAAATATTGGCTTTGTGACAAGAAGGAGCTTGTGAAATGTGTGTTTGCCTACCAAGCCCACTCAGTCTATTTCTGATTCCCAAGGAACATAATGACCTGTGTGCCAGATTTTATTTGGGCTTTTTTTTTTTTTTTTTTTTTTTTTTTTTTTTATGGACCGCAAGAACTGTAAAAAACATTTAGGAAGGAAAACACTCCATTGTTGCTTTTGGTCTTATGGTGGGTTTTGTTCTGTGCTTTTAACTGTGCTTCACTTCTGGAGCTGCACAGAAAAAAAAGAAACACCCTGTTATTCTTTTTTAACTTATTCACCAGTTCTCCCAGCTTTTCCCAAATTAATTTACTGCCTAAAAGTGTTCAGTAAATGAGCTTGGGAGAAATCAGTTTGGAGCTATTATATATCACACACAAACACAGAAGCACATGCATATATGTTTATATATATTTTTTTTTTTTTTTTTTTTTACTCACAGATACATGAGTAGGGGCTTGTTCCTAGGGCCACATGGGTTAATTTAAAAAGTATAAATATATAAAAGCATCCAATCCACAGTCCAAGGCAAAAATGATGGTCTCCATCCTGTGCAAAGTGCTGTGCACAAGGGTCAGTCTTTGAAGAACTTGTTGCAAGTGAAGGCGAGGAGCTGATTTTTTTGACCCTGTGGCAAACATCACCCACCCTCATTCCTGCCAGCCAGCCTGCAGGAGCTCAGCTCTTGGAGCTGCTGCAAAACAGGAGTTGTTGCGAGCATGAGAGTGGCTGAATTGGGCCAGAGAAAGGTCCAGCCCACCTAGAACCCAGCCCAGCCAAGCAGAGATGCCATGGGAGGGATGTAAAATTCTGTCCCCAGGGTCCCCCCCAGCCTCCTCAGCCTTTCTCAGCTCAGGGGCTGAGATGTGGGGTTTCTGTGTTTAATATCCCTTTGCCTTTGACTTCTCCAATCTCCCTTGAACCTACAAGCTGAGGAGTTTCCTGCAGACTGGGAGGGAAGGAGAACTGGGAAAAGGGGATTCTTCTGTTCCCACTTTGGGTTGCTGGATGCAACCCCCTTCTGCCAAAAGGAGTGTAGGTCACCCTGCTGCAAAACTCCCCATGGCATTTCCCCAGCAGGTCCCACAACCTCCACAGACTACTTCCCTTTGTGACAGGCTCAAATCTTTTGGTCTAACAGGAGCTAAAAACCATGTTGGCATTTGCTCCTTGCCTCACTTGTTTTGGGGCCATTCTTCTGGGAAAACAAACAAACATACAAAAAAATGTCACTTGGAGGAAATCAGGAGGGAGTTCAGGTCTGTGTGGCCCCAGAGCTTGGTAACCACAGTCCTAGGACATGGAATGCCAGTGCTCTCCTGCAGAACAGCACAGCAAGTGACATTTGGAGTTTAAATAAAATTATGGCAGCCTTCCTGAAAGCAAAGCTTGCTTCAAAACACTCGGAGGAGACCACCCAGAGAAGACATGCCTGGAGTTCCCCATGAGCAAATCTCTTACATCCTAAGCTATCCCTCATCTAAGTTGCCCAAGGCAGGACAAGATCCATTCATAGGTTGTGCCCTTCCCTGCTGCGGGGAGCTGGTTGTATTGTAAAGGCAGTCAGCAGTTAGGAGCAGTTACATAGAATTATTTATCCACATAGAGATCTTTTCATGAACAGAATAGTAAATCTTTTCATTCAACAATTTTTAGACAAAAGCTATTTGTTAATGTGACATTTTTCAGCTGTATCAGTGCAAACATCCATCCATTTAGTTTTTCACACACAGAAAACTTCTTTCTTGCTGTTTGCAAAAAAAAGAGGGGGAGGGTGAATGAAAACTGAACGTATTTTGGTTGTTGTTGTTGTTGTTGTTGATGTTGTTTGAGGTATGTTTGGCTGGAAAATATAAAAAAGGTCAAAATAAGATGATGCTGTGAGTCTTTAATTTAGGGGAAAGGTCATTTTTAACAATCTAAAATCACTTGATTCAGTAAATGTTGCCCAGATCCAGTGTCATGCTTTGCTAATCAGATTTTAGGAGGCATTCAACACAGTAAATCACACTGCCATGTCTTATCAGCCAAACTAAACATTGTGGTTCCACCATGAGGAATATCACAGCTGGAATACTCTCCACAGCTGGCTCTTGTAGGACCCTGAGCAAGAAAATGGCAGAAAAGAGGAGCAAAATGACAGGGAGACCAGGAAAGGGATTGCAAAGGTTGGTAGCATTCATTGGGATTCCTCAGGGCTGAGCTCCACCCAGTTTTATCTTCCCTTCCTCATCTTCCCCACAGTGATTGTCTAGTGGGAGGGATGCCATCCTCTTTGCTTGTCATGTTTGCTCTGAATTTGTGCTGTGGAGTTACAATTTCTGATCACTGTCTTGTTTTCCCCCCCTCTGCTTGTCTACCCTTTCAACAGGATTCTTTCCCCCTCCACCAGCAGACGTGAGAGCGGATTACAAAGCAATTCAGCTGAAAAAAACTGCCAGGAAATGAAACAAACAGTTGATTAAATTGTTTTCTGCACAAAAATCCAAATTCTGGCTTGAATTTCTAGAGCTGGAATACCACCCAGGGGATTATGTGCAGTTATCTCCAACCGCTGGGTATTCCTCTTTGCTCCTGGTGTGTTTCTCTGATCATCAGTGGGCTGTAGCAGAAGATAAATTTCTTCCAGTTGGATGCTATTCCTGGGGCTTCTGTGGCGTTCCCACACAAAGCTTTAATTGTCATAAACACCTTGAAATTTGTTGCTCATAAAGAAATGAACTGATTTGATAAACAACACTCATGGCAGCAAAGTAAGCACAGACCTGATTTCTATCATGCAAAACCAGATGTGGTGTCAGAGTCAGAATAGCAAACAGGAGGTTTCATGGGAAAGGCTGCTTGTTTGCAGCAGGTAGGATGCCTCTGAATATTTCGGGTGTGACTCATTCGGAGAGAGGAGACACCCAAATTGCCCATCTGAGAAAGTCTCCCCAGTCTCCCTTTGCAGTCCCTGGAGATCTCATCAAGGGAGATTGGGACTCCTCCACAAGCAGCCACCTAAACCTGGCTTGATGTCCTGTGCTCTCAAGCCTGACCATGGCAGTGTCCCTGTGGTTGGCAGAGGTGCTGGGTTGTAACCCGTGATGAGGTGAATGTTTTATTTTTCATGTTGGAGCAAATTGTAGTGTTCTGGAGTGCTGCAGGGCATGTTAACAGCAGAAATTATAAACCCAGACCTTGTGCCTCTGCAGGAACAAACCCCTTGGTTCTATGTCAGGTTTAACCCCACCCAGATCTGTGTTCAGTATGAACTTTCTCATTTGATGCAATGCATTTGTGAGCACCTGCTGGTTTTTCATGTTTTCATGTTCCCATCACTCAAGAGCTTGCACCCTCATCTTGCTCGGGATGCATGCAAAGCCTTGACTCTGCAAGGAAGATTTGGCCACAATCTCACTGTCCTTGGTCAAACCTTGAGTTGGCAGCTGGGTATCTTTGGGGTAAGATATTCCCCTCCCTGGTCCTGGTGCCCAGCTGAGTGGGGATGAGAGATTGTCTTCTCAGCACACCCTCAGCACTGGGGGAAGGAACAGACCTCCTAAAATACAGACTCCTGAAGCCATACAATGGTTTAGGTTGGAAAAGAGCTTTAAGATTGCCAAGTCCAGCAGTGCCAAGTCCACCACTAAACCCTGTCCCTCAGCATCACAGTCACACATCTTTTATGCACCTTCACGGATGATTACTCCACCACTGCCCTGGCCAGCCCCTTATGATACCTGACAACACTTTCAATGAAGAATTTTTCCCTATATGAAATCTAAAGCTCCCCTGGTACAACTTGAGGCCATTTCCTTCTCTTATTAGACAACCATGGCCATGGAGAAGGTGAGGACATGGAGCTAAGGCCAGATGGATCTCCACCAAAGAATTCATTCCTCTGCTCCCCAAGATTCAAAGGGAGTAACCTCCTGTCTGGCCAGCAGGACCACATCTCTTTTTGGCCAAGGCAGTCCTGTGAACCCCTTGGAGTAGTCAGGAATTGCAAGGAGGAGCAGGTCTGGTTTAGCTGAAAGATAAATCACCATTCCCAGCTGGCCCTTGGAGCTGTCAATACCCTGCCCACACCTGGGCATTTCCAACAAAATGTCCAGTTTTCACTGCTTTGAAATCCACCAAAATGCATCCACCACAATTTCCACCTCCTGCCCTTCTTGTGTGGTGATGATCTGTGTTTGAGCTGCACAAAGACCTCTGGTGTGACATGTATATTCTCCTGTCCTATCCCTGTGTCCTGCATCCTCTAAAACAATGTGGTGTCACCATAAATGAACCTGAAATTCATGGAGCATCAGACTTTGTAAAATCCAGTCTTTACCCAGCCTTGTATTCTGAATAGATTAGGGGTTATTTTGCTGGGGTTTTTTTTTGTTTTGTTTTTTTTTCTTTTTTTTTTTTTAACAAAAGAAACTCTAACCCATTGAAAAATGTTAGAAGGAAATTGCAAATGTTATGCTTGTCTGAACAGGAGTCACTCTGGGGAACACACTACAGACATACTAATTTCTGAGAGATTCCCCTCCCCACCTTCCCCCCATCCTGTGTGTAACTCAAACGAGGAATGTTCTGGTTTAGCTTATTCCCATCTTCTAATGCACACACACTGCTTATCAGAGATGCACTAGTTAAGGTGGAGGAAATTAAGGTGACCTCTACTAGTTCAGGTCTTTATGCAATTTGAGATGGTCATTAGTCACATATCTTGGCATGCAGTGAATTAAGGGCTCTGACTTACAGAGTATCTCAGACCCTTTTGTTTTGCATTTTGCTCTCCTTTGTGTGGCTGAACACCCAAGAAGGTTGTTTTACTCATCTGAGTTTTAAAACTGATTGCTTTATATAATTTAAAACAATAATATGCAATTTAAAAATCTGTATGTCTTCTGTGGCTCTTTCAGCTAATTACGTGTGAAAAGTCCTTCCAGACTTGGTGGGAAAAATGTTTCTCAGCTGTTAATCAAGCCATTGATTTAGGATTTTTGCTCAGGGAAAGAACTTAGCCCTCATGCAGGGAAAGGACCATAAATCTGTGAGAGGAAGAACTTCTGGGGCTCTGTTACTCATCCTCTTCCTGCCTGTGTGAATGGAGTGACTTTTTGCAGACCAGATGCAGCAGTCAGCACCACAAGAGTGGCAGGGAAATCCCTGCTTCCCCCTCAGCATGAAGGAGACACAATTTGAACATATTTGGCTGCAGCCAAGGATGGAAAGGCAGAGAACAAGGTAAAAATCACCCCATGGCTCTGCAGTTGTGCTGACACACAGAAAATGGGCAACAGAAAATGCTGCTGTTCATAGAATATCCTGGGTTGGAAGGGACTCACAAGGATTATCAAGTCCAACTCCTGGCCCTGCACAGGGCACCCCCAAGAGTCTCCATGTGCCTGGGGGCATTTTCCAAACAATTCTTGAAATCTGTCAGGCTTGGTGCTGTGGCCACTGCCCTGGGGAGCCTCTTGCAGTGCCCAGCCACCTTCTGGGTGAAGAACCTTTCTCTCATAAAGTGGTGGGACACCCACACTTGTACCACACACGGGTCTAAACACTGCACAATGAGATGCCACCACACTTCCCTTTGCAGCACACCTGGACTCACAGCACCTTCCTAATCCCAAGGCTTCACAGACCACTTCCTCCTCCTCCATCCCCTCACCCTACCCTGGCCAGTGCTTTCACCAAGGCTGAGGTGCCCCTGGAGACAAAAACCCAGCAGAAACACTCAGAAACTGCAAAAAGGAGCAGCCTGGAGTTGTGGGGAATTTGTGCCTTTATGGCTAAAAAAGGGCTGTGCACAGCTGATTTGGGTGAGTTATCTCACTGTTAAACAAATCTTCCTGTTTGGGAAAACATTGCTCAAGAGCAAAAGGGCCAGAAATTGCTTTTAGCAGCTGATTTTTTGTGTGGGCTTACACACTTTTTGCCTCTGTCCTAAGAAGCACAACTCCCACTGACTTACTAGAAATATTAGGAACTAGTGACTCAATTTCTAAGAATAATTTTGGGTGTTTCTATTTATAGGTATCAGCCCTAAGCTCAAAAGCACTGGCAACACCCAATCATCTATTTTTCCATCATGCTTTGATACCACACTGAAATAGGCTGGAAATCAACACTTTCCAGCATTCCTTGTCTCTGGATATTTGCACTTTCCAATCCAGACAGCTCACAGCACTCGATTGCTCAGGAAGGGACATGAGCCATCAAGTATTTTCAGGAAGTGCCTGGAAGCCCAGTTTAAAATAGAAATGGAGGTACTGGTGGACAGATGCAAAGTTGTCCTTCTGTGGTGGATTAAAGAGCATTTCTGAGGGGCAGCTGGTGGAAGTGTCACTGGTGGAAAGGGTGTGGGTAAAGGAAGTTTTTTTGTGGGGCTGAGGATGGTGAGGCAGAGGATGGGAGAAGGAAAGGATGGAGGGACAAGGCAGGGCATGCAGAGGTAGAGGTTGGAAAGGCAGGGCATGGATAAGCAACCTTGAAATTATTTCTACTTGTGGCAATGAAAACACCTTCAAAAAGGTCCCCAAAGATGAACAATCAGACCCACTCCAATCACTTTTGACTGCACTTTTTAAATGTGACTCATGATTTTTAGAGTACAGACAGAATCACAGAATCACTTTGGCAGGAAAAGCTCTCTGAAGATGGAGTCCAACCCTTAACCCATCACTGCCAAGGTCAACACTAAACCCTGTCCGCAAGTGCCACATCTACATGTCCTTTAAATCCTCCCAGGGACGGTGACTCCACCACTGGCAGCTCAATAGTCACCACATACCAAAAAATTCTGGCTAGAAAGTCACTCTTGAGCATTTAGATCAAAGAAATCAGTAGTGCCTATCTGTAAAACAATGAAAACAGACATCTACAAGATTTAAAAACTCCGCAGAAAGAAGAGATATTTACTTGTTACAGGAAACTCCCAAGCCATTTGGTGTCCTTTCTTTAGGATTATAGCACACCTATTGCTTTAGGGCAAAAAACCTGCTTGCTCATGTTTATTATTTAGAGGGGGGATCCCACTGGGAAGGTGTTGGGGATGCACTTCCCCCTGCACGGGGCTCAGCACGGCATCCCCACAGCCCCAGCCATTCCCAGCTCACCGAGGTGAGCTTACAGGAGAAACCCTGAACGATCTCTGGCCCTTCCTCCCAGCTGCCCTGGGCTCGGGGTGAGAGGCAGGATGCCGGATGTCAGCTCGTGACTCATTCTCTGGGAAACTGAGCGTGGTGTGGCTTTCTGAGGAAAGAACCCATGAGTAAGGGCTTTTTTCTTTCTTTTTTTCCCTCACTTTTTTTCCCCCTCACTTTTTTTTCCTCACTTTTTTTTTTTCCCTCACTTTTTTTTTTTCTTTCCTCAATTTTTCTTCTTTATTTTTCAAGGGGAATTGGGCAATACAGAACAACTTACACCAGTTTGTCAGGGAACAAGGGCACTGCAAGGGCCCCAGTGCTTCCCCCTTGCTCAGAAGCCACAGAGTTTAATGCTGTGGTTGGGGGGTGTTACTTTCACAGGTTATAAAAGCTCATTTTGAACAAAAAGAAATAATATGAAATAAAACACAGTTGTTTCTCAGAAGTTGTTGTCTCTCCTGAAAGGGTGGATTTGAACAATATTATTTTAATCAAGCGTTTGGCTGCTGCAGGATGTTGTAAGGAGGCTGGGATACACATGGATCAAAACAGGTTTGAACCAGCTTTGCAAAACCAATAATGTGTATTTCCTTATAGTGATTCACTATTTTTTTTAACCAGTTCTGCTTAATTACTGGTTTAGATGGCAAAACCAGTCCATCTTTGATTTTTAGGAGAGATGAAACAAGCCTTCCAGTAGCAGCACCTCCCTGCCACACCAGGTGCTGTGAACCTGTTGTTATTAGGAATTATTAGTCACATAGAGACTGTCAGTGGCCTAACATGCCTGGATGGGTTATGCTTTTTGTGGGGAATCCTCTGCTCAACACCCTCCCTGAGCATCTTCCTGCCATCAGGCAGCCAGCCTGACGCAAGGACTGTTTGCTGGCTGCTCCTGGGCATGGTGACATGAGTTAGCACTGTCCTAATCCTCACACAAGCTCATTTTGGCTGTCACAGGTGAGCCAACAGCCCAAAAGTTGAGAAGAAAGTGGACTCCAAGAGAGGCTATGCTCAGTGTCATGGGGACCTGGCATCCTCTGCCAGCAGGGAAGGTCTCAGAGGGGATGTGAGCCCACAGCCCTGTCCACAGTGAGCTGGGGCCCTCCCAAAGAGCCCTCCCAGTGCCATTTCCCAGAAATGGAGCAGAAAGACAAGAAAAAGTCAACCAAGTTTTCTAATAGGTGCAGGAAGGCTGGAGTAGCTATTCCACCTGATGCCTTAAGTTTTAGCTTTCATATTTTCAGAGTCTGTGCTGCCTAGGGGTGTAGTTCTGAGCCTCATATTAAGTGTCACTCAGCTCTCTTCACAGAGTAGGTGGACAAAACACATTCTTTTCCTGCTGAAGACCAAGGACAACTTTCAGGCCAAAAAGCACAAACAATGGCGGACTGAAGGGAGGAACAAGAAGGATGAGATCTCACAACCTGAAGCTGTAATTGGACAATTAAACCCCAATATGCAAATGGACCAAAACTTATAAAAATGTAAGATCTTGTGACCAGTCAGCCATTTGGTGACCATTCTTAGTCCACCCTGAGTGCAGCCCTGGTCAGGCCCTGTCCTGCCCAAGGTGTATCCTAGAGGCCTTTCAATAAATATCTACTTTATTCTCTAGCTCTGTCTGATCTCTGTTTCAAGTCAGCCTTCCCAAGGCATCACACCTACTCACATTATGCCCAAAGAAGGGGTTAAAAATAAAAGGGAAGGAGTCAGGGCTGGGGGGGACATTCCTGTGACAGGACAGCTTCAGTTAATAGGTCTGGGGAGGGGGATTGTGACAGTATCCCCCTAAATAACAACCCAGCATTTGCAGGAGAGGTCACCTCACTGGCAGGGCTGGCACAGAGGTGGTTAAGGTTCCTGCAGGTGTTTCCCTGTAATAGGCACTGTCAGGTACCTTTGCAGCCTTGATGACCATCTGGTTACTATAAAGAATGGTTTATGGGATCTCATCCTGGCTTTTGATGACTATAACATAAGTATTGAGGGCCTGCAAGCTACAGCTTCATAAAAATAACAGCTTAATAATGAGAACAACTTTCCCCTTCCAGAACAGGGCAAATTCAGGTGTATATTCCCCTTTCATTAAGATTGTAAAATAAGAAAAAAGAGACTTAGACATCTAGGAGGGGGAAAAACCACAATCTCACAAACTTCTTAGAACTTAAGCAAGGTGCAATCCCAGCCTCTACAATGAAGAAGGGGAAACTGAGGCACAGAGGTGTGAAACAGCTGGAAGAGCATCATCCAGGCAGCCAGTGGTCAGCACAGGAACCTCAGCTCTCACTCACTCCTGCACTCCTGTAATTAAAGACATCAGCACAGCTACCCAAGGGCTGTCCCTTGGGTATACCCTTGGCTGTACCCTTTATAATGGCTCTGTCTTGATCTTTCAAACTCTTTTTTGTATTTCCAAAAAGCACCAACTCTCCTCAGTTCCAGTTTCTCAGTGGTATACAGAATATCAGGGCAGTTTGTAAATACATGGCTTTCTCTTTTCAAGAAATGTTTGATGTATCTGGCCCAAAATTATTTTATTTTCTCACAAAGGTATGGAGGACCTTCTCCTACGAATTTATTCAGGACACTGAAATCTTGGATGCCTAAAATCAATGGTTTGGAGGTTCTCCTCGGACATTTCTCTCAAAAATATTTTCTGAATTTGCTCTTGCAAAAAAATACCCCAAAACCAAACCAGAACAGAAAACAAACAATATCAAACCAAACCAAAAAAAGACAAACAAGAAAAGCTCCAGAAGTTTTTCATGCAAGCATTTTGAAGGAAAGATTGAAAATCAGGTATCTGGATATTTACAGGCAACAGAGACAGCAATTTCACCTGAAAACAGGGGTCTAGGACCATCCTTTGGAGGCACCTGTTTCTGCAGAGTGCTGGGCTGCACAGACAAGCCCAAGGCTGATCCTTGAAGAAGTGGGATCAGCTGGAACTGCAGCCTGCCATTGAGCAGGGACATCCAAGCACCTGGTCCTCCCCTAACACTTCTTTAGCAAACCAACCATCAAAAAGTGGAGCCACCACAAAAATGACACTGGACCAAGAGCCAGGGCAGGTTGCGGACTCCAGCCTGATCCTCACAGCACTCATAACCTGCTTGGATACCACAGAGAATAAATAACCCCTTGCATGGGGTGTTTGGTGGTCCCAGAGGCAGGGAGGGCATCACTCCCATCCTTTATCTGCCAGAGAAAACCCCCTCTGTTCTTCCTTTTCAGATCCAAGCCACCTCCTGATGTCCTGAGATGGGCCAGGGGAGCTCTGGAGTGGGTCAAGGCACTGGAGACCATTGGCTGCACATCTGGGAGGAGGTAAGGAATGGGATTATCTCTCTTATGCCTCGGGTTTGACCTCTTTGCCAGCAGATTGTTCTGATTTTCCACATGGAGTGATCTAGGGACCCTCTCCAAAGTTCAAATTCCTGGCGCCTTCCCCGCCGGCAGCAGCAGCAGCAGAGCTCTGGGCTCCTGCAAAGCCCTCACAGGGAGCTGGGCTGCACAGCAACATCACTGACCCAGATTGCTTCATGCACAAATTTGGACATTCCATGGGTTTTTTCACACTGGACCATGCTAGTCAGAAATTTCCGTGGAAAAGAGGGAATTCGGGTTTTTGCATTTTTTTTGTCGTCGATGATGTTTTTTACCACCTCGCCAAAAGACCCGAGGGAAATTGCTGAGATGATTTCAAGTCGAAGCAATTCAGTTTTTCTTATTGCAACAGAATTTTCTTGCAAAATTTGCGAGCAGCTAATGACCAAAAAAGCTTAACAAGTGAAAAACAAGAAACAGGGTTGTTTCCTTCAGATTTTTCCTTCAGCTCACAAAAGCAAAACATTTCCATCTTTAGTCAACCTGAATTCATACCTTTTTTTTTTTTTTTAAACTTGCTTGAGTCAGCCAGCAAACCTGAAAGATCACCTCTTTGCACAGCTTCATCTGACAACCTCCTTGACTTCCTCTGTGCGGTGCAAAACCCTGGGCTTGGCTTAGCCCAGTATTGTCCATCAGTGCAGCACAACACAAAGCTATAAAACACGTGGGAATATCACTGTCCTTCTGCCCTTTCCAACTCAAAGGAAGCACTGGGGCATCTAAAACCAGAATTTCCCAGCCCGTGGCTGGAGCACAGAGTCTCCACAATCACATATCTTAATAACAGGTCTGACCCAGCACAGGAGTGCTCTGTGGCATGCAGGTTATTGCTCCATCTGCCCTGGCTGCAAACATTTATTATTCTCTGTGACACACTTTGTAAAACTGCACTGAGGGAACCACGTCTAGTTAGTAATTTCCATTCAGATGAGCTGAAGGAATTAATGAATTTGGAAGATCTCAGATCTTCGGAGATAGGGACAGGCAATGGCACGCTTGAAAATAATCACCCTCAACTGTGCACAAGCCTGAAACCACCCCACTAATCACAGGCAGGCAGAATGCTTATCGGGGCAGAGGGAGAGCTCAAGCACCATTCAAACTCTCTAATAATGGTAAATGATTCCACAAACGCACGTGTTCAGGGCTCGGACTGCTTCCAAAGCTAAGTGCTTATGAAAACTTGAAGTGCTCCACTGGTTTTAAATCACTGTGCAGGGCTGACTGATTTAAACTACCAGAGCACTTCTCTTTTCCTTGCATTTTCTTTTCTCCCCCCACCCTCCCCTTTCCCTTTCTTTTTCCCCTTTTTTTTTAATGCATGCTTCAATTTGGAAGCAAGTCAAACCCTTCAGTTTAGCAGTTCGAGACCATATTGAACCCATTTAGAAATATGTCAAAAAAAAGAAACACTAAATTACAGTTTAAAACCCTTGTGTTTCAGAGCATTTAAGGAGCATGGGCTGCAGCTAGAGCAGGGATGTATTAGCAGAGGCTGGTTGAAGGCACAGACTCTTATCTGTTTGATCACATACCTACTGCAGGACAGATCTGCCCATGTGCTGCTCCCTGCCCTGCACCTTTGATGTGCTGACTTTTCCCTCTGATCCTCAATGGCCTCTTGTTGCAACCGGAAAAATTCCTCCGTTGTAGGTGCAGTGCTAAAAAGGGCCCAAAATTTAAGTGCTGTGCATGGGAATGGGAAAGGATGCATCCCTCATACGGAGTTTTTAAATGAGCAGCATTGGAGTCTTGGCAGCCTCCAACACTGACAGCATCACAACCCAAAAGTGAAACTTTCTGGTGGATTCATAACTCTCAAAAGACAGAATAAAACTGAAGCAGACAGCATAAATAATGGAAAAGTGAATTAGACTTTAAAAATTCTGTCCTGTTTAATAATTCAGAATGATTATAACATGCTGAAAGGAACTTTTTTTTTTTTAATTACTTCTAGCCTGGCAATCTCCCATTAGTGCACACACATCTCCATCAAAAATCATCAGCTAACAGGAGCTGCATTAGTGCGAGCCAAGTGGCAAAGTACATCCCTTTGGATGTTTGCTCACACCAAGGACGTGCCCTGCACGACCTTCCCACATCTACAGATGTGCTTGGGGTGGGGGAGATGCCACGGCCCCCAGGACCACAGCCCTGCCCTGGCTGCATAAAACATTCAAAATAAATCTCCCTGGGAGCCAGTAAATCGAAGCTGCTTGTCACCCTGGCAGGGACACGAGCGCACGGTCACAGGAATGAGCTGAGGTTTCCCTCTCATGTTGTGCAGTGAGGCTGAGGGACTGATACAGCCACAGCCAGTGGGGGAATTGAGGACACTGGGAGCACACCAGGCTGAGTGCTGAAGGCAATATCAGCTGAGTGATGACTCCTCTGTCCCTAAAGTGCTGGCAATCCTTGTTTGGTGACTCAGGCTGTGCACCCTCCCTTAGGATGCTGTAGGTAGAGAGAGGTGTTGGCTGCTGCTGGCGTTGACTTGTCAGTGGAGGCTGAAACACAGGCAGACCATCAGCATTGCCATCACCCAGAGCCACGTTTTCCTCCTACCAGAGCCAGGAACTCTGGTGGTGAGAGCAGGGAAGCATTGCCTGGGTGATGCTTTCCACGAGACGTGGAACCAAATGGCATGTGGGTGAGGAGCAAAGCTCTGGAGATGTCAGAAAGGAGGAGAGCAGATGGCAGGAGATGAGAGGGGGGTGTTAGGATTGAGAGCTAAGAGCTCTAGGTGGCTGAACCCAGCTGAGTCACAAGCACTGGCACAGCTGCAGGCAGTGGGACAGTGGAGTAGCCAAGGAGTGCATGCCTGAGGAGCAGGAGAAAATGCACAAAGGACTCCTTTGTACTGGGAGGTGAGCATGGCTCTGCTTGCACGACTCAAACCTGTGGTCATAGGAGCCAGGCTGTGCTCTGAGGCTGTAGCAGACTCATTTAGCATTTTGAGGGCCCTAATTTACAAGCAAATATAAATACTGGCCACCCACAGAATATGCCCAGCTCCCGTGGCAAAGCTGCTGGGTGGGGAAGCACGGCCACCCCTCAGCCACTGCCTTCCCTGTGCCATCTGCCTTGCTGTTGCCAGGCCCCTGATGGCCATCTGCCTTGGGGCTGCCATGGAGAAAGTTAATTATATTTTTTTGTAGAGTCGCCACGGCAGCTGGAGATGCCAACCCAGCAGAAGTGAATAAATCACACCCAAAGTCCATTGCCAGAACTCAAAGGGAAGTTGTTTCTGCGTTAGCCATGCTTCAGCCCCACCACACTAGCAAGGACAAGGCTTTCCAAGTGTTTAGGAGCTGCTGCTGTGTCATGCTTAGGCTTTGCCATGATGCCTCAGTGTGAGGGAAGCTCTCCTCTCTCAGAGGATGTGTGCTGGGGCAGCCTGCTTGAAATCCTGCCTGGGCTTGCTGGGGGACAGGAGGAAACATCCCTTCACCTGATCTCCCAGTTCCCACATCCATCAAGAGAACACAGCCATTCCCACTTCCTTTGAAAAATGCCTCAAGCAGGAAAAAATAGTGTAAAGGACAAAGTACAAGAGAAACAGAGCTTTCTTTGGCTCTGCTAAAATGCTTGTGAGACAACACAGCTGTGCAGGGGCACTGGACAAATCATTTTCTTTGCAAAACCTCCCCTTTTGGCAGCAACCAATATTCATTAGCCACCTTCAGCCTAATCACAACCCACAGACATCCTCACTACCACTGCTGCACAGTCCTGAGCCCAAACTAAGCCTCTTTCCTTTGGCTCCTGGCGGGTACAGAGGCAATGCCAAACTCCTGCACCGAGGCCATTCCAGGCTGGCATCCCTGCACTCACCACCCTGTGCTGTGCTGACATAACTCTTCATCTTTTCCTTTTGCTTCATAGGTGAGCCTGCAGGGATCAGACCTTTCCTCCTCTGTGATTTTCAGGGCACCAAACATATTCTGACAGACACTCAAGGGTCCTGTTTTCATTTAGGTCTGGAGGAAGCTGCGTTATCCTCACACAAAAGAAGCACCAGGGCATGGATTAAACCCTCTCAAGAGACGGGAGTTTTCCAAACTGCCTCATAAAGGGAGCAGCACGTTGTGAGAGAGAAAGCTCCTTTGTTTTGGATAGCAGCTGTAATCTCCACATCAAGCACGTTGGAATTCGTAAGTGGCCATTTAGCCATATTCTGACAGCAGAACAAGGAACCTCGGGGCGGCAGCCAGGCCTATTTATAGAGAGGAGGTTTGAGGTAATATCCTCACCTTGGATGCACTGTCTCCACTTAAGAGCCCAGCTTATGAGGGAAAGTGATGCCAGACAGGCAGCCAGCAAGGAAGGAAAAGAGTCACAGCTCACTCTGCCTGGCTTGCTCTGCAGCAGAGCAAATTATGTTTTACAGCAACAATAGAATTCTCTGAAAATTCAGTTTCTTCCCAGGCCTAACAAGAAAAGGAATGGCAGAAGACAAACAGCTGGAGAGATTCCCCAGGCTGAAGCTGCACAAGCTTTTCAAGTTAATGTATCACTGTTGTCACAGCACAGGAGCGTTGGGAAATCATGAGCTGCCCAGGAGGTCAGAGATCTGCCCACAAAATGTGCTGACCTTTTTCTTGTTGACGTTACTGATGACACCCAATGGCTTAGGAAAGCTCGTGGGGCACTCACTGAGTGTCATCATGAATTGGGGCTGTCCCCCCACATTGCGTCAAATATTGATGCCTTGAGCTCTCTGAGGCCAAATACCACCAGGTATTTGGTGAAGCCCAAGCAGTGCCAGCTTAGGTGTCCCCTACAGATGGGCTGGGATCCAAGTCCAGCTGGAATCACAGGGCTGGTCTGGGACATCTGAGAAATGTGGATTTTTCCAAAACAAACAGGAATTGGGAACTCATGGAAAGCACGAGAAGGGGAGAGGACACCAAGGTAGTGGTGAGACACCTTTGGTTAGCAGAGATCTCTGGAAGGCTGAATTCAGAATAACAGGGTTTAGATATGATAATTTAAGGGTAAACCATGGCTGGAAACAAGGCATGGTGTTCAGCTCACAGACAAAAAAAATCTAAATGTAGCCATTTCATTTAAATTTATTGCTGCACTACCTGTAGGTCAGCTACAGGTCTGCCTAGAGAGGGATCCCACTGGCCCCATCTGAGTGGTTACCTTCAGGTAGGTTGCACAGATGAGGTCTTTATTCAACAGTGATTTTTCCAAAGGAAGGATGTCCCTTTATGCTGGCTCTTGAAACCATGCCAATACACCTTGAACCTTTAGGTCATATCTGTAATTAACCTGGTCTACTTCTGAAGCTCCTCCTCCACGGAAGTAAGACGATTTTCCAGTTGGGGAACAAGTATTTTATTAGTCAGGTAAGGAAAAGAGGAATATGTATGGGAATAGATATTTATAGGAATATCTATTCTAACATCAAAGTTGTTCTAAGGAGTTTTAAGAAGTTCCCAACAGCACATGGGAATGGGGGGAATACCTCTCTGAAACACCTCTGAGTCCTTCTGCTCTCCTCCAAATTGAAGTTGCTGCTGCTGCTGCAGGGACAGCTGAAAAAATCCTGGTGTGGGAAAGCAGGAGAAGCTGGCAGGTATCCAGCACCAGCTTCTGCCATGGGGGGAGTGTCCTGCTTTCCAGCAGATGTTTGGCTTTTACAGCTCCTGAGCCCAGTTCCTTTATCTTCCTAGGACATCTCCAGCTACTCCTTTACTGCCTGAATTAAACAGAAGCAAGGATTGAACTGGGAGTATGCAGATTGTCTAATGTGCACACAAAAAGCAGCAGATTGAGAAGAAAATCCATGTGCATACACACACACACACGCACACACACATGTGGGCACACTACCTGCACATTGAGCTGCTAAAAATGGCCAGCTTCCTAAGGCTGATATCAGTTACAGGCCAAAAAAGTTAAAAGAAATAACTTAAGGGGAAATGTGACTGATAATTACAAGTTCAGTGAAGCATATCTTGCCTCTTCCCCAAAATGCATATGCACGACCTATAGGGTAATGTCTGGGTCACCACTGACAGAGTCAAAGAAAGTCTGAGGAAAGAATAGGTTATTTCAACAATAAGTAAAAAAGAAGAGTAAGACACTGTAGGATATTGATAAAGGAGGCAAAAAGACAGAGGGAAGAATTGTTCAGTGATCACCTCTGTGCTGTACTGGTGAAACAGCCCAGTGACAGAGTCTTATTGTGTGTTGAAAATTAAATACCTCCGCTCCACCAATACTTGTTGTGGTCATTAAGCAGCAAGTGACTCAAGCTAAATGGATAACTTGAACCCCAGGATTTTCTCCAAGCTACCCGAGGGCTATTAGTATTGAATTTCATTATTTCCAGAGTGTCTGCAAGTTACAATTGGAGACTGTATCAATTCTAGCACAATAATAAACCGCTGATAAGTACATCAGTTCAAATGTACCAGATTAATAAAGACACTAATGTAGTCAATACCAATCAGCACTGGTTCATGGAAAGGAGATCCTGTCAAAGTAAACTTACCTTTTCCCTGTTGATAGGGACAACAGTGCTAATAGAGTTGGCACTTTATAAAGGTATCAGTAGCACAAGGTATTTTAAGCTGATTAAATCCACTTGGCATACGTAAAAACTGTTAAGAACTGGACATTTGATAGATCTCAAACTCCAATTGCAACAGGAGACAGTTCATTGAGCTCCTGTGCTTCCACTGGTGTTTTGCAGAGTTGTTTGGGTCTCATACTTCAACGTCTTTTACTGATATTCTGGAGAAAAATATGTTGTTACTGTCTGCAAGTGATGGGGAAATCTGGGAACTGCCAAAGAAAAAAGAGATTTGGGTAGTGGCACCCTGGATTGGTTGCTGTGCTCATTGCAGACAATCAATATTTAATATATATTGTACATCTATCTTTTGAACAATGAAGATTTTCTCTTCACATTTACTGTGCAGCACAGCATCCCAGGAAGCAAAAATTTTGGAGAATACCTTCCAGGGGTTTAGAGGGCAAATTGAAGAAGTAATAAATTGGAGGGAGTCACAGGACTGATGAAAGGATTTAAATATATATCTGGCTTGCACTGAAAGGCTTAAAGGGCCCTCAAGATGTGTAGGAAAGCAAGGAAACAGCTAAGGGGTGGCCAGATTCTGGTAGGGCTTCAAAAGATGCAGAAGGATATTCTGACATGGCATAATAAGATTGGACATCAAAAAAATTGAGATGGACAAATTTGTATTAGAAACAATATTTGTTTGTTTGTTTGTTTGTTTGTTTTTCCAACAGTAAGAGCTGTCAATCCCAAAAAACAATTTCTAAGGTTTATATTTGATTTTCCATCTATAGAATTTTTTTTAATGACATGTTTTTCTTTTTTTTTTATAACTTGTACACATTTAAGTGATAAACCTAAGAATTATTTCCTCCAGGCCGTACAATGAATACACTTATACAAAATGTAAATCTATTAGGTTTATATTTGCCTGGATTCCAGGAGATATCTCAGGGACCATGAAGTAACCTACTCTGCCTCTTAGACCTGGAATGGAAAGCCAGCATCAAAGCAATCACCTGATGGAAAATTCACAGCTAAATCAGTCCTTCTGCAGGTCAGTCTTTATCTGTCAGGTCATGGACGTTGTCTCCACTGTGTTTTATCATTCTGCCTTTCAGGTTCTGCAGGATTTACCCAGATTCTGTGGTGTGCCTGAACTCCTGGATGTGCTAATCCAAATGGAAGAATAGAAGAAATAAATCTGGAGTATTTCTGCTGTGTCCTCTAGTCTGGCTCGTCTGAGTCATCACTTAATGACATATTTAATCACAATAAAGTTTTCCCTAGTCCTGGTGAGACTTACTTGTGTGCTTAACTTTATACTTTACCAGGCTGACCTACTATTTAATGTAAACCAGGTATAACCTGGAACTTCCTCCCTCTGAGCTCAGATAAATTTATCTCCTAATGCCTTAATGGTTACTGTGTCACATGCAAGAGCAGAACATGATAGCTGGATTTTTTTAATTAATTAGTTTGTCAAGCTTATTTTAACAAGGAGAAACCCGAGCCTAAGTTTGCCTGTCAAGCAAAAAATACTATGGGCTAGGTAGATTTTCCAAAGCATGAAATTCAAGAGGAGTTAGGTTTCCTTTTGTGCCTTTGAAGAACTCTCCTTCGTGTCCAAGAGCTTCATCTTGGCTGAAATGCTCCAGGCACTTCCCCACAGCCATTCCTGGGATGTTTGGCTGTTTCCAGGAGGCCCCATGACCAAAGGACTCCCATGCTGCCAAAATGTCACGGTGTTTATTGCAGCATCCCTAAGGTCCATCCCCATTCTTTTTTTTCCCTCATATTTAAAGACTCAGTCACAGAAATGCCTTTGGCTACACACTGGGAATCAGACCACAGCATGATGACTCTGACCTATTTTTCTGTCACAGCACATGTCTGCTTGACAGCACTGCCTCAAAAGCCCTGGAGTTTTCCTGCCAGCTGGGCTCAGAGCAAGGACAGTGGATGCTTGACAGTGGACATTGAGAGTGGTCTTCCCAGCCTCTTCAGCCAGTCCCAAACAAGATCTGAATACAAGCTGCTGTGGTTTTAATTAGGTGAGCAGGGTCTGGGCAGCTTGCACATGATACACATAGAAAACATTTTATTTTTTCATTCTCAGCAGTGATTCCAACAAAGCTGCTTTGCTGCTGGAGAAAAGGGAAATTCTCCACATCACCAGAGCATCCCAGGATCCAAAGATGAAGGAGAACCTATAGCAATACCAGCTTAGATGTTTTTGGAGTGAAGCTCAGCTGAATGGTAGAAAAATTAGATATTTGTATTTACTCGTTAAACTAATTTTATTAAATAGGTGACTCATTATGGGCAAATGATGCAAACTTACATGAAAATGCTAAAACAAAGTCTGGAAACATCTTATGAGAGATTTATCATGGAATCATCTCCTGGTTTGGGTTGGAAGGGACCTTAAAGATCATCTGCTTCCAACCCCCTGCCATGGCAGGGACACCTTCCACTGTCTCAGGTTACTCCAAACCTCATCCAGCCTTGGACACTTCCAGGGATGGAGCAGCCACAGCTCCTCTGGGCACTCTGTGCCAGTGTCTCACCACCCTCACAGAGAAGAATTTATTCCAGAAAACCAAGCTAAACCTACTTTCTTAGTTTTAATTTCTTCCACTACTGCTGCTGCTGGGGAGGACTCTAATTTGCTTTTCAATCTCAATGAGCCTTGCCTTGTATATGTGTCTTAAAACCTTCTATTGTCCTTCTGAGAGGGCATTTTCAACGTCAATGCTCCTTAAAAGATGAAAATTAACCTCCAAAACAACCCTGCCAGATTAGTCCAGATGCTTCTCATGCAGCACATCCTCCCTGATGTGCTTCTATTTATGTTCCTTCTCCCTTTTTCCTAGCATGCTTTGCCCTGATTGGAAATTGAAGGGCAGAATCCAGCCTGGAAGCCCAGGAGCCACATTTTGCCATCTTGCTTAAATTAAATCTCCAATCCCTCTATACAGAGCCCAGCCAGTTTCAGTGGGGCCAGGAGACAACCAAGATATACCTACAAACTGGGAATTTCAGACCACCCTTCAGACATTAGGGACTCAGGAGCACATCCCTGTGTCCTAAGGAGTTTCCAGCCAGGACTGAGGAAGAGCAAGAAGTGAGATGAAGTGCAGCAAAGGCTAATTTGTTCAGTGAACACTGATGTATCATGTATATTTTATTATTCCCGCTTTGTAGGAATCTCATAGGATTTCCTGGGGAAAAAAAAAAAAATTATGCAGCACATGAATATCCTGAGCTTGTCAGACTGCTGGAAATGTTCTGTATGGATGGGCTGAGCACACAGAACATCTGTGGCTGGGGCAGGCTGAAATCCCAGGCAAGTGTCTGACATCCCAAACACACGGAGCCTTGATCTCCGCTCAGAGACACACGAGCTGGCTGAGAAAACCTGGGGAAATATTAACCTCCCCCTTTCCTCTCTCCTTTTTATTTCCTTACTTTGAAGTTTTATAAGGAACCAAGACATCAGTTTTTGAGGATTGTTAGGGGGGAAAGGGAGTTCATTGTGACTGGCCATAGCTCAAGGAAGGCTTTAGGCACTGGGAGCCATATCTGATGTTTTGCCTAAATGTGATGCTAATTTAGCTGCCTATTTTCCCTTTTTGGGTTTTTTAGCCTTTAGGAGACATCTTTAACTCCAGTCAGAGAGTTTGGCTGTGGCTACAGCACCAAACCAAGCAGGGCCAGATTGACCCAGACCCACCTGGCCCTAGAGATAAATACAAGAACATGGCTCATATCCACAGAGTTATCCTGACCCTTCAAAACATCCCACAGAGTGGTCTTGCCTGTGAGGTCACATCCCCTGGTTCTTGCAATGCCCTGAACAGTGCCCAGATGGGAGCCTGAGCATGGGACAAAAGCAATGCCAGGGAATGAGGAGTGTCTTGGTGCTCTTGGGAGTGTCTTGGTGCTCAGAGCCATGCCCAGGCTCTGGGGAGTTACCAGAGCATTCACACCATCTACTACCAAGCCTCATTCAAGTGCTGCCATCACCTCCCTCCACGAGGCCCAGGAAGAAGCAGGAATCAGGCTGCCAGCCCGGGGTAGCAGGAACCCCTTTGATCTCTGCAGTGAAGGTTCCCTGGTGAGGGCAGCCTGGATGTGACCTGAGTTCATTTATCCTCAGCCTCTCCTGATAAGCTGTATCTGGGACTGAAAAATGTTTATTGCCCTCTTTGTACCTGATGGAGATCACCTGGGAAGGCAGACAAACCCCCATCCCACACGTCTCTCCAGCTCCCTTCCTCCCCTGGGCTGCACCAGGTGGGTTCAGTCCCACCCTGCTCCCCTCTGCAGCTGAATCTGGGGGTGCACATCAGTGACTTTGCCCTGCCAAGATGATGGAAGCATTCTGCCTTGAGGCTCAGCCTGCTATTTCTTCATGGCATTTTCTAGTGAGAATATTTATTAATATGCCACCGCTGCCTCTATTGTATTCTGGAGCGGGGAGATGGATGTTGTGTTTTCATTTTCAGTTAGACATGAAGACTCAGCATGAAAAGCTTCAAACTTTTCATCTGTAATGCCA
This sequence comes from Argya squamiceps, assembly GCA_037834095.1. Lineage (NCBI taxonomy): Eukaryota > Metazoa > Chordata > Aves > Passeriformes > Leiothrichidae > Argya > Argya squamiceps. The sequence continues at coordinate 5,111,312 of JBBMKD010000102.1, forward strand.
GAGGAACACAGAGGGGTGTTTTTCAGAGCCAGGCAGGCTAGGAAGCCTTGGGAATACATGAAGCTATTTCAATACTTAGTCAAGAAACACTCAGATAAGAAGGAGAATTTCTTTACCAGACCTTAAACTGTGTTTTCCATCTGACGTCTAAGAAAACGGAACCCTTTATTTTTAGATTTTAAATTTTGATTTCTTAAGGGCTCTGTCTAGTAGGTGTGCAATGTAGAAATAACTTGCATGGCTTCTAATGATGCCACTGTTATATGTTAGGTTTTAGGGCCCTTTCCTTATTTAATGACAAAATAGGGGTTCAACCTGCAGCTGTAGCCCCATTTAGCCTGCCCATTTGCACCCTGCTGCAGCAGCAGGGTGTGGTTGTTGATGTGTTAACAAGGTACTGGCAATTTGGATGATATCTGTGCTCTTACTGCTTTATTTTGTGCTTCACAAGATCTTGGGAACCTTTTGTTTTATTGATGATTTTTTTGGCCTTTCTGAATGTGGAAGAAAGCTCCTTAACCTACCAGGGAATCATCTGCAGATTCAAAAAGCAGAAAGCATGAGCAGAACTTAAAAAGTTTTAAAAAGATTTTTTGTGAAAACCTTGCAATTCCTAAATCAATGTTTTCCTTTCAGGGGGGCTCATGATGCTGAGATCTGACACGACCACAGGTTGATTTTGCTTTCAGTGAAGAAGGGATAAGGCATAAACTGAGTACCTGCAAGGGGGTGATCTGCTCCCAGCTCTCCCAGCCTCACTGCTGAGGGACAGGAAAACTCAGTTCTGCCTCATTATGGACTTGATGGTATCTGCCTTGTAACTTACTAAACCCATTTTGTTCATTTTGCAACACATCAATTTTATGGCTGAGGTTGAAGTATTTACTCGTCCTTGGGGTTTGCAGTTGTTGAGATACAGGATGGAAAAGCAGCCTGTATGTAAAATGTGGCTGAACTCTGCTATCTATTCAACAGAGAGTCAATAGTTCAGGAGTTAATTCATGAGAAGAAGGGAGTAAAAACACACCAAGGTCAGGATCTCATGACCCACACGCTGTCTATAGCTCCATCTGAAAGACCTTGTAATAGATAGGTATGTGGCTTGGAAAATGGATAATATTGTGGTTAAGCGAGGCATTTCACAAGTTTTGTAACATCACACTCCTGGCAAACCTTCTCAAGTGCATATCATGTTCAGATCAGAGCCCTCTGTAGGATGGGAAACATTAGGGTGATGAAGGTTTTAAATCCCATGGCACACAAATTGATATGCCAGAAAAACATTTACAAGGCAGTGAGTGTCCCATAAACTCCCTCCAAAGGTTTTTCTCTTCAGGAGCTGTGCTGATTTACCCCAGAGCTCTGGTGCTCTCTGTGCCATATCCCAGGAGCCAGGGAGTGCCAAGCCCAGGTAGTTTCTTCCAGTTGCCCACTTGCTGCTCCTCCTCACAGCGCTGTGAGATTTGTGTGGTGTCAGCACTGACAGCCAATTTCCTGCCTTTCCCTCAGCTCAGCACTGCTGTGCTGCAGACAAGGTTCAGGTTTCCAGCTCTTCACATCCCAAAGTGCCACAGGCCCACCTCCAAGTAGGATTTCAAGGCATCCTCCTTCCCCCTTTGCCTTTAAAACACCAAACTGGCCTACCCCAGCAGAGAAGACTGTAGAGAGCAACCACCTCTGTAGTGGAACATGGACCTGGTGAGGCAGGAGAGCACACCTGAGCTCAGCAGGGCTCGTGGGTTGTGTGCTTCCTGCCTGTCCAGCTGGCCCTTAGCCTGGAAGCCTTGAGATTCCAGGCCCCAACCTTGCTGCAGCCCATCACTTGCAAGCTGGAAAGGGCTGGAAATGTTCTAAAAGCTGGAACACCTTGGCAGTGTGGACAGTAGGTTTGATCCTTAAAGGCTGCAGTGGTGGTTGGTGGCATGGTCACACTTGGCCAGATGCTCCTGCCACCTCTGACCTGGACCCACTCTCCTAACTGGCCTTAGGAGATGACCTGGCTTCAAAAAAGAAAGGGAATGGAATGGAATGGAATGGAATGGAATGGAATGGAATGGAATGGAATGGAATGGAATGGAAGACAGGGTTTCCAGAATCTGGGAACAAGATTTGAATGAGAAGGCAGCAGGGGCCGCCATGGCAGGGGAGGTGTCAGGGAGCAGGGAGGATGGGAAGGAGGGCTGCTTCCAGCCACCACTGCCTCAAGCACTTGTTCCATGATTCCTGAGGCTGCCACCAGCATTGTGGGTGAACTGGTGGAAAATCACCGACTTTCTGTTCCTCTTGTGCAGGGATGAGGCTTTCTAACTTCCCTTCAGACCTGTCCTGCTTGTTTGCAGTGTGGGGCAGATGTGGCAGAGAGTGTCTCTGGTTCTGTGCAAGTGCTCAGCTCCCAGCACCACAAGCTCCCTTCAGAGCCCAGAGCTGCTGCTGGAGAATTAATTCAGAGGAAGATTTGCACCCCAGCCCTCAATGTAGCCTGTGCCCACGGAGGGCCCCTCCTCTTCCACTTGCAGGTTTTTCTTGCAGCAGTTTGAAAAGCAAGGGGTAGGAGGAGGGAGGGAGAGAGCATTAATGGAACAAATGCTCCAAAAGCGGTTCCAAAAACATTTCCATCTTCCGGCAGAATAGCAGCTGTGGCATGTCCTACGCTGTGTTCAGCATAATGGTCACCAGCTGTGAGGAACTGCTTTTTTTATTGACCAGAGTGTTTCCTTGGGGCTGCAATGGATACCAAACACCTCCAGCTCCAAGTTTTGCAGGTGCCCAGAGCTGGCTGTGCCTTCCTTGTGCTTGCCAAGGAACTCCTGGGGCTAAATTTTCCCCGTGCCACCCCTCTGCCCACGCTGCCCTTCAGCCTCCAAGCAGCAACAATCTCACCCAGGGTGGGAGAGCTGGTGCTGAGCTCTCCTTGCCCAATGCTCCCCAAAGCCAAACGCACACCAGACCTAAAGCCACAGTAATTAAACGACATTTAATGAGGTAATACCCAAGATAAATCATACGGCAATAATAATTTAAAAATAATAAAAGCTAAGGGTTTTATTTCAGGAAGATCTTTTGAGGAGGGGGGCTGGATATAATCTTTTTGAGTGCTCTATTATAGGCTCTGAGTTATAAATAAATCCATATTTTAACATCTGGGATTCATAACATCTTGCTGACAGTCAAATCTCATAAAAGATGTGGTGACTTCTACAGATGTGGGAAACCTCATTCAATGAGCTGCGTAACAAAGGAAATCTAGTTCTTTTTCATTATTTACTGTTAAATCTGTGTCTCTCTGGCTCCAGAGAGGGAGCAAAGCTGTGGGGTCACCCATTCTTTAATACACCCTTGCTAGGAAACTCAAGAGCAACAGCATTGCCTGAAAGCCAGGGCTGGAACCAGCACTCTGTGCATCGTGGGCTGTCTGCAAAGCCCAGGATTTTGATCCCTCCCTGATGCTCCAGGCTGGATGTTCATGCAATAACAAGCAGACCCTGGGAAGCTGGCAAATGGTGGGGGATGAGAAGGTAAGAACTGCCTGGGCATCAAAGACATGAAGATTGGCAGGAATCCCTTCAGTCTCAGCTTGGGATTTTAACAAAGTGAAGGAGAGGAAAGGTAAAAGAAGGGAAGAGAAAAGGGAGGACACCCAATCTCCCCACCTACAAACTCTCACGAGCAACTGACTCCTCAGTGAGGATGTAACTAATCAAGGCTACAGCTCCAACACTTTCCAATTAGCTACAATTCCAAAGGAAGGAGGGGAAAATACTGAAGTATTTTCCAGCAAAACTTAGTAACAGCAACCATATCCCCACAAACTACACCCAACACTTGCACTGGCACAGGCATTACAGCAAGCTGGAATCTCCTTTCTACTGGGTAAACCCAAAGAAAGTAAACAGTTTATTATGGTCATGTTTAATACGGGCTTACACAAAGCTGGAGAACTGTAGCCTATGTTTAATGCAGTTGTGGTGGCGAGGATTTGTTTTTCTCCCTCCCCAAATAGCTCGCTATTGATTTTTCTCTTAACAAGTGCTCTTGTTCTGACAGTCCATCTCACTCTCTGTGTTCAGATGAAGAGGTTGTAATCTCCATGTCGGTGATACCTGAATCCTCTGGCCATGGGCATGTTATGTTTTCACTAAAATAGGATTATGATCTATTAATCAATAAAGATGAAGTGGGTTAGCTGAGCTGCGACAAAGATGTGATCATTTTGCACGGTCCTGGAGAAGCAGGCAGGTGTCAGGCATGAAAGAAAACAGCATTTCAGCAGCCTCAGCCTGGGTTTTCTGTGTCCAACAGAAATGGGTGGTGTAAAACAAAAAGTCACACAAAGAGCTGCTGTTTGTCTCTGCTCTTTCACCAGGACCCACACTGGAGGAGATGCTTCCCTGCTCTTCTCAGTGCCAAATCTCAAAGCACTTTATAGCAGAGAATAGAAATCTCTGTGTTTGACAGAGGGGGAAACCAAGGCAGGCAAAGGTGGTGGGATTTGTTGGTGAGCCTATAGGAAATGGGAGCCAGGGCTGGATACCAGAAAATAGGCTTTGTGTGTCCAGCCCAGCTGGCTGCATTGTGTGACTTGCACTAAGGGGCTGGCAGGACTCTAGAGCTGAGCTAAAGCACTGGAACTATGAACTTCCAAGCTTTCAAATATTTGGATAGCCTATAAAAATAATTTTAAGCTCCTAATCCCTCCCTGTCAAATGGTATAACTTTTTTTTCCCCTTCTTTTTTTGGTTTCAGCCTTCCTTCTCTTTTGGTTTTGCTAAAGCAGCCTCAGCTCTGACATCATCTGAGAATTTCATTTAACAAAATGTTTTGAATCATTTGTGCTGGTTCTGGTGACTTTGCCAATGGAAACATCCCCTGCAGCAAGTGATTTTAAATATTGAATATGAATTTTTTTTCCCCCTCCTGTAGTTATATTCAGAGCAATACTGTTCCCTTGACTTGTGGCCAAATGACCCAGAGGAAAGGGTCACTCTGGGATGTCAGGAGAACATGGTTTGCACAACCTGGAAGAGCCCATCTGAGGGCAGGGGAGCTTCCACCCATGTCCTGGTTCCCTCTCAGTCCTCCTGGGTGGGTGAGAGGATGAGGATGGTAAGAGGATGAGGACGGGCTTGAGGGAGTGTTTTGGCACTTTTGGGGCTGCATCACAAAGTGATGGTGAGACTCACAACTGGTAAAAGGAGAGGTCACAGCTGGGAATGAAAGCTGTGACCAAACCACACTCTGGACCTACCAAGATTATGTTTTACTATTACGGCAGTGTTTGCACATTCTGTTAACCAATGTGCTCCAGAAATTGATGTTCTTGTGTTGGGTTTTCCTTCACTCTCTTTTCATTGGTCATGGAAGTTGGAACATCATGTCCTGCAGCCAAAGAAGGCAGCGATGCAGGGTCCCATCCTAGAGACCACATTTAATACTCAAGAGCCTTCAGATATCAAAAAAAAGCAAAACAATCCAATATGGCCCTCAGATACCCCTGATGCACAACTGCCAGATGTCCTTCTTGTCATGATGCACAAATATTTGGTACTTGAGACTGACTTTAGGAAGCAGAAATGTACTTTGCAGATCCTTGACCCTCCACAACATGTCTCTGACCTACCAAACCCAAAAGGCACATATTAAAAGCCTGGCACTAAAAGATCAGGACTAGGAGATTGAAGATATTAGGTTATCTCCAAACAAAACCCTCCCTGAGTCCTTCTGCACCCCAGAACCACCCCATGAAACCTTTGGGTGAGGCAGCACCTCTCTTCCAACAGCAAAAGAGACTCCAAAAGGGGAGATGTGGGAGATTTTATGGCACCATTGTGGCTCTAGTGATATTATTTGAAGCAAATGCAAACACACTCAGGCTTATAATAAGAGGGTGTAATAGATAGTAAGTGCAAATGACTCATTCACTGAGATTTTCCAGGATTAGACAGCAGCAGAAGGACAACAGCTGTGTAAAACGGACTTTAAAAAATAATCTTCTAATAAGATTTTAATAAACCTGTTAGTAAATTGTAATGCTTGACTTCAAGAACTATTTCTCCCCTGCAGTGTTTCTCTGCGGAGTTGAAGCTGTGGTGCCCTCCAACTGTGCATAATACAACCTCAACTGCACCCCAGGCAGGGCAGGGATCCCTCAGGTCCATGGACGAACAAAAAATCACACCTGTGGGGAGAAGCTGAGCCCTGAAAAGCCACTTCAGGCCTCCTGCAACATTAACTTTCTGAATTAACCTCAGTTTTTATACTATTCTTGCCACCTTTTTCTTTCTGTTGGCCTGAGCAAATTAATTTAAAAAATAAAATAAATAGTGTTTTATGAAACAAAAAGTCTGCTCTTTTCCTTGCACTCCAGACTGCATGTAGTCAATGCTGGCTTACCAAAGCCTTCTTCTAAATCCCATGTCTGGACACACATGTGCACATTGCCCATGCAGGGAAACTGCCACAGTTTGGGTCCTTTTCTCAGCACTCTGTCTCCTGGGGTCATTACATGGCAATCTTGGCTTTTACTTGGAGGAGAGAACTCGTTTTTGCAGATGCCAAAGTTTAGTAGAAAATCCTGTATGTGCAAATGTTTAGGAACTCAAAAACCAGAATGGAAACCAAACAGACTCAGGTTTATTTCCCTTCCTTAATCCTCTCTGAATTGCAGCATGGTGGGGTTTAAGCTGGACTGGCCAAGCTGCTCCTATTTCTTATGAGTTTGTGGGTATTTCAGACTCAACAGAACAGTGTTCATTTCTCCCTCTGTCTCGTTAAGTGAAGTGTCAATCATTCATCCTGTTGTCTTAGAGAGGTTTCTACCAACCACAGACATCACCACAATGTACACATTATGTTAATAAGTGCATCTGTAAGTGTGTGGACTATAACTTACACCTTCATTTTTGCTCTTTGGGGAAAGCAAAGGGGCAGAAACATAAATGCAACTCCTCAGTTTTACAGGATGATTGGAGAAAATAACCTTCATGTGGGGTGAGATGCATCAAACCCCAGATCATCCATCCTGCTGCACTGGGGGCAGGTTATGCTGTGGGGGTGTCTGGCTCCCTAAGACCTTTGCAGGGTTAATGGGGCACTGTGTGAACCAAAATGTTTTGTCCTCCAGGACTGTGAGCACTGCAGATTTAGGAGACGTCCCTTCATGCAGGGGCACGAGGCCAGCTCAGCCCAGCACTGCCCGCCAGACTAGGCCTGAGCCTCACTGCCACCACCACCATGATGTCTGCCAGCCCTTCTGTGGGTTTTAATTTATAGCAAGGAGTGTAATGGCTCAGACAGAGCAGCCCCAGCGAGGCAGGAGGTCTCCCTGTGCCCCAATTTCTGTCCTTTGCACCCCACACGAGGTCAGGGGGTGCTGAGATGGTGGGGGCACAGCCCCAGCCCATGGTGGGGCACAGCCCCATTCCACGCTGGCTCTGCAGCAGGAATCTCCTCCTGCAGACTCAGCAGCAGCAGCTGAGGGCTGTGTAACCTTTCAGAGCACAGCAGCCACTGCTCTGTGAAGAGGAGCCAGAGCTGAGCAGCATCTCGAGGTAAGTGCAGCATGCCAGGGTGCCAGTGTTGGCAGGGAAGCTGCAGAGGAAAAGCCCAGATCAGTCACAAATTACTTAAGCAAAACTGATGCAAGTGGCTCCTGGCTGCAGGATGCTCCCAGGTCCTTTGAGGTCAGGCCTCCAGGTTTTGAAGGTCATCTCTTTTGTCTGGCAATGAAATTACCAAAGGCCAAATATTTTGCCAAAAACTGGTGGGGGTTTCCCCTTGCAGCTTCCACCTCTCAGGGCAGTGTTTGTCCTACCTGAGTACCTGTGTTCAGTAGGTGCCTGCAGTGAGGGTTTAAGATTCCTGCAGAAACCCCTGAGCTCCTGCATGGGCTAATCCAGAGTCCCTGTTTCTGGACATTTTCCCCTGCACTGATATCAGAGCAGCTTGCCAATACATGGTTTAGGCTCAGCCTCAAAACCTCAGGCCTGTGCTCACCCTTCTGCCTCAGTTTCCCACTGGTAAAAGTGGGGGTAAGAGTCAGGACCTTGTCCCCAGGGAACAATGAGGGTGGCACAGTTGCAGTGGGAACACCAAGACCCCTGGACACAGGAGCTCTGTCAGCAGCCTTGTTGGGAGTTAAAGAGCTTTATAGCAGATGAGAATTTGGCTCAGAAGTCCCAACATTGACCACAAGGACTTTGGGACCATGACCTGCCACCAAACCCATATAGAACATGCCAAGACAAATAATAATTAGCTCTCTGTACTTAATTCCACACAGCTGACCTTTTCAGAGCAAGTTTTTCATGCTACCAGGATCTGACTCTAAAACCCAGTGACCCTGAGCATCCTGCAAGTGTCAAAAGGATGAAAGCTCACAGATAAAACCAGGACACAAATGTGGACCTGGTGCCCTTTTGGGAGCTTCCAGTTTTAAAGAAGCACCATCATCTAGAGCTCTGAGGAAAAAGCACTGAAGTATCACCTGTAGCCACTGTGGCCACCAAATGCTGCTGCAGCTCTTGGTGATGCAGAAGAAGCAATTTTTTAGGTGGGAGATTTGCTGTGAGTTCTTCCCTTCAAGTAAAATATAAAGAGATGCACACACACCTACCTGTATATATAATTTTCACATGGATTTTACTGCTGTTTCAGTCCAGCTCAAGCATCATAACAGCTACTCAGGGAAAGGAATGCCATTGCCCCATACTGTGGGCTTGTGAAAACCTTTGTTAGAGGAGAAAATTGAGCCTTAGTCATACTGTTATTTTTAAAGGATTTGGATCCTGACTTCTCTGCTCTGACACTCTTTATTCTTAAGGAGCCACTGTAGCCCTGTCCTGTGCTTGGAGGATTCACGGCAGCACTCATGGGGGCAGGTGTGCAGCACCCCAGATGTTCTCATTCACAGTCCAGCCCATTTGCTCCCACTTTGCATCAAAATAGGATCGTGCTGAGATCCCGAATTCAACTCATCAGCCTTCGCTGGAGGCAGGGGGGTAGTAACTTTTTCAGACAACTCAGGTATTTCCTCCAGAGCTCGTCTGTCACATCACTGCAAGTACCCCTGCTCTGGATTGTTTTTGCTGGTTTAAGAACGGGGTGTGATGAAGGTTTAGGGTGCTTCTTGCAAGGAGGGCAGGGGCTGGTGGGGGCCAGCAGGCAAAAGCCAGACAAAGCAAGTGAGACTGGAGTCGTGATGTTGCCATTGTGAGCCACAAAAGTGACAGGGCAGGGGCTTAGCAAAACTCACAGGGAGACACCGGCAAGGGTAGGAAATAAATCCCCAAAGGTGTCTGGCCAACCTCATCACCCTACACAGCTCAGGGTGTAGTGCAACTTCACTGCAAAGTGATAGACAACAAAAATCACTTTTTCTCTCTAAATGCTGTCACCAGCCAGCCCAGCAGAAGTGAAATAACCCTCTTGCCCAGTCTCCCCCATAGTTTAAGATAAAGAGCCTTTTGTTACAATTTAATTTGCAAACTTTCTCTTCTCTGCCATTCTCGTGTGCCACGGTTCCGGAGACTCATATAAGTATTTTTACAAGAAACGCTTTCAGACAAATAAGTCTGGGGAGGTTTGTAATTTCTATTACCTCATGGTGACTCCATTGATAGACAGCAGCACACCTTGGGAGAATTAGGGAGCATAAAGTAATGGAGGTTTTTGTCCTCTCAAGACAGAGCTGCGAGTGCTGCCTGGCTCACAGCCAGCACCACCAATTACCAACCTGGAGCAGGAGACAGGTCCTAGCGCTGAAAAACTGCATTTTTCCAACAGGCCTGGTAATGATGGAGCTGTGCTGTGAGCTGCCATTTCCTCCTGGGCCTGTCAGGCATCCAGGACTGTGCAGGTTTTGGGCCACCTCAATGTTTAGGGACAGTTGTTGCCCTCTGGGGGGAAAAGGATGGAGTTTGTGTTTCTTCCTCTTGCCCTTGCTGCCACTCACAACTCTTCCCTGGCTTACTTTTACAGAAGCCCTTTCTGCCAGGAGACAGAACAGCTGAGCATAAAGAAGCAATTTCGAAGGCACTGTCATTGGCAATTATGCTTGAAAGCCAGAGATTTAATTATTGTGTGAGAGCGATACCCTTGAAAGAGAAATTGCAGCAGCCCCATCACTTGAGACATTTCAGCACTGAAACAGACGACTCACGAAATGTCAAGGAGCGAAAAACGCAGCACTCCTGTGCTCCCCACCTCCAAACCCTGGTGTGAGGCTCTCTGATGGCACCAAAGTTAACTGTGAGTGGGGTTAATTGAGGACACAGGTGCCCCACTTGAATCCAGCTGTCTGCATAAGGTGGGGTTCTGTTATACTTATTTCCCTTGCCCGCCAACCATCGTTGGTGAGAGGCTGAAGTGACGTGGCGCTTTCACAATTCCCATTTCAAGCCTGCATTTTAAATTAACACTTATTCACTCAGGGTGATGATTTTTTGTGTGTTTGTTGGGAATCTAACAATTATATCAGCGCTCACCAGCAAACAGGTCACATTCTGCATCTCTCTCAAGCTGCCAGGGTGACTGGTGTTGGAGAATACTGAATTACCATGTCCTGATCTCTACCAAGGACTGACAGCATGAAGAAAGCACATTTTGGTAAATGCATAAATAATTACCCAGCAGGTCTATAACAGCACTGCACACAGGGCTTTAAATCCTATAGATGTGACTGTCTTAGTGCATCAGCTTAAAACAGGAGCAATCCTGCAGAAGATGGTGGAGCTGTGTTGCTGTAAAATCAATGAGGACCAGGGTCAGGAGGCAAGCTGGGGACCCAGGGGTGATGCTGGACATCTGACTGCTCAAGCTTGGTTGGTTTAGCCACGATTTCTTTTCCCATGTCCCTATGTTGTCACTCTGACTTGTGTTGTTACAATACCCAGCAACACAACCACAGCCAGAGACAGCTGATAAGATTTTTTAGAACTGCAGCAGGGATGTGACATAAAACTAGGAATAAAAACCCTATCTCCAAGCCCAGATATTCCTGATTTATCCATCCTTAAGCACCAAGAGGCTTTTAACCCCAGGAAAAGCTCTTCTCCCGCCGCAGGGCAAGCACAAAACCGGCAGCGAGGAGCTTGACATCCCGAGCTTGTCCAACTCACACCTCTTATCTCCCTGCTGGTGGATCACGCCAAATCCTCCCCCGGTCCTTTCCCCGCTGGACTCCCCGCTCCCTGCGCCTGCTCTGCGGGCGCTGCTCCGTGCCAGGGCACTTATCCCGGTCAGCGGGGAATTTCCTCCCTCCGGAGCAGCGCTCGCGTGGCTCCCAGCCAGGGAAACCAGCTCCAGGCCGCTGCTGCCAGCAGCCCTTGCCAAAGCAGAGAGGGCTTTCCTGGGCGCAGGGGCTGCGGAGCCGCTCCGGCTTCGCAGGGAAAGGAGGATGCTCCCTGAGAGGTGAAAAAGCCGCGTTAAAAAGCCTCACCAAACTGGCTCAGGGTAAAGAGAAACTGATTTTTTTTTTTTCCTTCTCTCTCCTTCTCGTGAATTAATTTGTTGGAGGAATGAGGCTCAGAAAAGAAACGATGAAATACATGTTGAGTCAAAGTGAGATATTTCTTTGAACCTATTTCTTTCAACACAGGAAAACATCTTAGATTGGTTGAGGGCTATTTATCCTCCTGTGTAAACTCCCAGTTATTGCGGTAGTAGGTAGTGGGTTTAGGTTGATTTAAAAAAAATAACTAAAAATTGCCACTTGAAAACTAAGTCCCCCTTCTCTTTCACACATACACAACTAATGGGCAGTGTGGAGGCAAAATTGTTCACGGCCTGACTGAATCGCTAAATAATTTCTGCCCTGTGTGGGACTCTTATCTCATAGTGGCTTTACTTTCATTAAAACTATTAGAAGCAAAAGAGAAAATGGGTAACCTGGGGGTTGCTGGCAGCCTTTCCAGGATATCCCCTTTCCCCCATACCCTGGGTTTGATGCCAAACTCAGCTCGGGGAGTGCAGCAAGTGACCCCCCCCTTGATCCCACAGACACTGTGTAGAGACAGGTGACATTACACCCTGATCTACTCCCATGGAAGCTCTCAGGATTCCCAGGGGCTGTGTGGTGACCCTTTCCTGGCGCCAGGACCCGTTTTGGGCTGAGTCCAGGGCGACTGCAGGGTTGGTGGGGAGGGTGTAGCCTGTGAGGGGCAAGAAGTGAGGAGCCAGTGTACAACCTGAACTTGGCCACCCTAGACCCAAACCGCGAAGAGGAAAGCCTGCGTGCATGACATCTTCCTGTTAGGAAATATTAATCACAGCCATGTCCAAACATGGTAAGTGAAACCTCAGGGAAACCACTCCTTTGGCCATAGAGGGCTGTGTGCTGGTATATTCAGGAAGACCCTTGTGCCTCAAAGACAGGACCCACCCGTCATCAGGGCACCACCTTGAATTATGAATTGCCTCCCTGACATTTGAAGCAAAATCTCAGCTCATCCCTCCCGTGCCTCTGTACCCAGCTGTTGTTTCATGGGCTCAGGGGTGAGCCACGTAGAGGGGTGAAGCACCTGGAGAGGAGAATCAACCAGCAGGAAAAGCAGCCTGAGGACGTTCTCAGCTCACCCTCGCCCTTGCAGTGGGGTTGTTGGGGTGACCAGCAGGGATGTCATGCCCACAGGAATCACTGACACACACCAGGGCAAGACCAGAAGTGAAAATCCTGATGGCACCACTCCCCATGAGACACCTGTATTAAAAAAAAAAAAAAAACAACAAACCCAAACAACAAAAACAACCAACCAATCAACCAAACAACCAAAAAACCCCAAAAAACCATGAGAGGCATCCCAAAAGGTTTACAAGATAAATAATGTTGCTGAAGTGTCAGCATTCTGGCTTGCAGCACTGTGTGGGAAGCCTCTTGGAGCTAAGGAGTCCACAATGGAGCATGGGAATAATCCCACACACCTCAATCCAGCCTCATCCACCTTCTTAGGCAAGGCAAATCCAACCTGACTCCCAGGCCTGCCAAAATCCTTTCTGGGGCCAATTCTTGCTTGTGGGCCAAGCCCTGCTTTTGGACCTCAACCCAGTGTGGAGGCCAAGCTTCTCCTCTGGAACTCAAACATATTATAGGGCTCAAATTCCTTATGGGGCCCACATCCTGCTTGTGGATCCCTAATCCCTGTGGGACCAACCATCCTGTGAGGCTCAAATTTGTTCCAGGCTCCAAGCCTTTCTCATGGGTCCCAAATTACCTGTTCTGGGATCCAAGACTTGCCTGTGGGTCCCCGTCCATCTGTGACATCCAGACATCTTCCAGGGGTCAAGTCTGCTTATGGGTCCCCAGCCATTGTGGGGTTCAAAGCCCCTGTGATGCCCAAATCTCTTTTGGGGTCAGAGCTACACTTCTGAGTCCCCAGCCCCTTGTGGCCTCCAAGCCCTTTGAAACAGCCACATCCATTCTGGGGTCCAAGTTTCCTGTCTCCCAAGTCCCAGGCAGACATCCAAGCCATTTGTGGGGCCCAAATGCTTTTCAGAGCCCAAACCTCCTTGTGGGTCCCAAGCTCCCCATGGGACTCAAATCCATTTGGAGTCCAACCCTTGTGTGGGTCACCAAACCTTTGCAAAGCTCAAACCCCCTGTGGGACCCAAATGTGTGTCAGGGTCCAGGCTTTGCATGTGGGAACCAAATCCTTCATGGGCTCCAAAGCTCTTGAAGCACCCAAACCCTTTTTGGGATTCACACCTGCTTCAGGTTCCCAAGCCCCCTGTAGTATTTAAATGCATTCTGGAGTCTAAGTTGTGCCCATGGGTGCCAAATCCCAAACTTTTGCAGGGACTCAAACCCTCTGAAAGGTCCAAATCCCTTTCAAGTTCCAAGCCTGCTCAGGGGTCCCCAGCCCCCTGTGGTGCCTGAATCCATTTTGGGATCCAACCTTTGCCATTTAGGTGTTTAACTCCTCGTAAGTCCCAAAGCCCTTGTGGTACCCAAATTTGTTTTGGGCTTCAAGTTTTCCCTGTGGATTCAAAACCCTTTGTGGGCTCTGAAGTCCTCGAAGCAGCCAACACTCCCTTGCTTTAGGGTCCCCAGACTCCTGTGTGCCCAAATGTGTTTTGGGGTCCACGCTGCGCCTGTGGTTCCCCAGCTCCTTGTGGAAAACAGCTTCCTCGTGGGACTTAAATCCATTTTGGGGTTCCCAGTGCCCCATGACCACTCAGGGGTCCAAACAGTACCCGTGGCTCCTCAAGCCCTTGTAGTACAGATTCCTCTCTTTGGGACCCAAATCCATTTTGGGGTCCCCAGTGCTCTGTGGTACTCAGACCACTTTGGGGTCCACGCTGTCCCTATGGCTCCCCAACCCCTTGAGGGACACACCTCCCCTGTGGGACCCAAATCTATTTTGGGGGACCCAGCCCTTTGTGGTACTCAGACCCACTTTGGGGTCCAACCTGCCCCTTTGGCTCCCCAGCCCCTTGTGGGACACAGCTTCCTCAAACACTTGTGGGACACAGCTTCCCCATGGGAGCCAAATCCATTTTGGGGTCACCAGAGCTCTGTGGTACTCAAATCCACTTTGGGGTCCAACCTGCCCCTTTGGCTCCCCAGCCCCTTGTGGGACACAGCTTCCCCATGGGAGCCAAATCCAGTTTAGGGTCCCCAGTGCTCTGTGGTACTCAGACCACTTTGGGGTCCACGCTGTTCCTGCGGCTCCCCAAACCCTTGAGGGACACATGTCCCCTGTAGGACCCAAATCTACTTTGGGGGCCCCAGCCCTTTGTGGTACTCAGACCCACTTTGGGGTCCAACTTGTCCCTGTGCCTCCTCAACCCCTTGTGGGACACAGCTTCCCCGTGGGAGCCAAATCCATTTTAGGGTCCCCAGAGCTCTGTGGTACTCAGACCACTTTGGGGTCCAACCTGCCCCTTTGGCTCCCCAGCCCCTTGTGGGACACAGCTTCCCCGTGGGAGCCAAATCCAGTTCAGGGTCCCCAGAGCTCTGTGGCACTCAGATCCACTTTGGGGTCTACGCTGTTCCTGCGGCTCCCCAAACCCTTATGGGACACACCTCCCCTGTGGGACCCAAATCTACTTTGGGGGCCCCAGCCCTTTGTGGTACTCAGACCCACTTTGGGGTCCAACTTGTCCCTGTGCC